>QANY01012324.1:0-114416 GCA_003255025.1 Datisca glomerata
AGGAGCAATGGTGCTTTTGAGATTGAAAATGCTAAGAAAAAATTGCATGAGCTTTTGCCCCTTCATTATGATTAGTAAGAAGGGGAAAAGCGGAAGAAGAAGAAGAACCATTCAGAATGGGTGTGAAGAAAAGATGGCCCAATCCAAGTTACAGGTTTGAAATTTTTTAAAAAAACTTCAAATGTTGCTTTTGCGAATTGATTTACATAGCTTGCTTCAGCGCATCCAAACTACAGGTTTGAAATTTTTCAAAAAGCTTCAAATGCTGCTTATGTGAATTGATCTACATAGTTTGCTTCAACGTGTATTCTATTATATTTTTATTTTTATTTTTTGTTCTATTCCTCGTCTCTAGATGTATTTGTACTTCTAGAATAGAAAGAAGAAATGGATAATCTCATGAATTTGTCTGAATCCCTACATGTGATTGTTCTTACAAAGTTTGTTATTATTGCAATTATTAGATGAGCTGATATATGTTGTAGATTAGTTACATGCATTTACATTTTTTTATTTGGCTTAGACTTGATTAAGTAAATTAAATCCATTCTAGACATTCTCATGTGCCACAGACTAATACAATGGGAACATCTTTGAAAATAATATTTTTGGTTGTTTTAACCATGTAATTAAAGAAAAGAAAAAATAGATTAAGGTTCATTTTTAGGCCAAGACATCTACTTTAGCTTGCTTCACCATCTAAGGTTGTAAGTTCCACACAGTAGTATAAGCATCTAAGTTTGTGGCTGAGGATGTTGAGAATGATGCACTTGAGAGCACTTCTTGTAGTGGCCGAGGATGTTAGATCATGCTGGACTTAAGATGGTTCACATGAATTTGTAAGATGTTTAGTAGGTGTGATTTTATACATATGGATGGTTATCTGTTAATATTAGGATGTTAGTGTGGTAATATTTATCTAAAACAAGTCAAAACAAGTCCGTGGTTAATATATAGTACTTATATACTTATTTTCTTTTTGTTGAAATTTTATAATTTAGAGTACTTTTGTTTTTCTTTTTAGTTTATGAATTTTAAATTTTTTGTCTCCCTGAAAGTCTAGCCTGGCACTTTGAAATGATCTTATCATCTGTCATATGACTTATATATTATGGTTTGTTTCATTACGCTAGTAATGGTTATTAAATTTATTTCAAAAAGCTAATCACACTTTTTTATATTTGGAATTTTTTCTTTCTTGAGTAAATTTTAATTAGTTACCCACTCAACGTAGGAACATAGCTCAACTTGCAAAAATATTGGTTATGAAACGGGATGGTACCACTTGGAATGAGTTGCATGTACCTCACTGGTAACTTAGTGTTCATAGTTTTAGTTGCAATCCATTTAGATTTAGTAATTTATTGTACCCTAGTCATCCACATACTTTTCCCCTTTCTGATATTTATAAAAATATGTTTATCTGTGTTGATCGCTAAATTGATCATCAAAGTGAAATGTCATTTTTCTCATACATTTTTTTACTATATCTATGAATTTCCTCTCTTTCAGTCGTCTGTATAAAATATCTATCTTGTGAGTGTATTACTATTATCTCACCAATTGCCAAGAATTAGCATAGCATATACAGAGTATGTCCTTTAGTTTCTTTTTCTTTGTGACAACCTATGCGATTCTGCACTTAAATTTTCATTATTTTGGGTTGCTTCCTTGGATTCCGATTCACACTCATGTTATTTATATCCTTTGAGTTTGTTCTTAAAAACATATTATTTCTTTGATTTGGGATCTTGTTATTTATCTCCATTATTTTTTCTTTTTCTTTTTTAGATTTTTGATTTCATCACCAAGCATTATAATATATTTTGATTTTGGTTATGAAGTCCCTGAACAGAGCTTGAAGAAATGGAAGGATCTCTATATGAAGAGTGTACATCAGAGATGCGACACGCATTGTAACTTAATCATGAGGGTAAAATAGTGCAACTAAAGTAGTCATTAAAAAGCACTAGGTTTGTATCTTGTTCTGTTACTTTCTTGTGTAGTGATTTATAGAAGTAGGTTTGAAGTGTGTTTATAAGGGATTTATATTGGAAGAAATATTCATTTATAGTGGTACTTAATTTAGTTTCAAATATAAGTGAAAATTGTTAATGTTTGTATCTCGAAATCGAGAATTTTGAGACAACAAGCATTATGTTACTCGACGGACCAATCATGCATACGACCTTCACCAAGACCTTATCTGAATTGATGAAATGTAATGACCTCTACAAAGAGTATATATTAAGTGAATCAACTATTATATGTCTTCTTAGAACATTGTTGAAATGCAGGTTTCAATTGAAGAAACCGAAGAACATCTAGTACAAGTACATGAAAATGGAAAAGTGGAAAACAAATACTAAGAGTGCGAAAATGACTAAGTGTAAAAATGATTAAGGGTGTGAAATGACTAAGTGTATAAAAATAACAAAGTGCATTAAAACACTTTTGGGAAAAGGCTACCTTGTGAAAATAGTTAAGTTCCATTAAAACAAGTACGTGAAAATAGTTAAGTTCCATTAAAATAAGTATGTGAAAATGGAAAACTGGAGAATGAAAATATGACTAAGTGTTTAAAAATAGCCAATTTGTGATATGATCAAGTCACGGAAATGGAAATTTGCATATATGAAAATTACTATATGTATAATGGTCAAGTGTATAAAAATGGTAAGTGTGTGTGATTAAAATGGTTAAGTGTATGTGATTAAAATGGTTAAATTTATGTCATTAATATGATTAATGTGCTTACTTCTGTAAACAACTGTCGGCATAGAGGGGATTCACTAAAATGTAAAAAAGAATATTCTTGGTGTTCACTAAAATGTACCACTAAAACCGTCAGTATAGACAAAAAAACCACCGTTAAATGTAATAAAATCACCGGTATAAAGGGATTCACCAAAATATAAAAAAGAATATTCTTGGAGTTCACCTAAAATATGCCTCTAGTTAAGTACATGAAAATTGTTAAGTACATGAAAATAGTTAAGGTTCATAAAAACAAGCACGTGAATTTGGAAAAGTGGAGAATGGAAATATGACTAAGAGTATAACTAAGTTTGTGAAACTGGTGAAAACGAGTCATGGAAATGACCATGTGTGAAAATGACCAAGTGTAAGAATATTATTAAGTGTGTGAAAATGACCAAGTGTAAGAATATTATTAAGTGTGTGAAAATGACCAAGTGTGTGAATATAGATATGTGTGAATATAGATAAGTGTGTAAAATGATCAGGTGTGTGAATATAGCTAAGTGTATAAAAATGACTAAGTGTATGAAAAAGATAAATGCAAGGCATAATTTTATGAGAGGGAGAGAGAGATCTAGAATTTACAAGTACATGAATGGCAATTTGTGTGAAATTAATATATGTCTAAGTGTGAAAATATGGCTAAGTATATGAGAATAACTAAGTGTATCAAAACAAGTACATAAAAATGGCAAAGTATGAGAAAATTATTAAGTAAATGAAAAATGCTACATGCATGTGAAAAAAAATGATCAAGTGTATGAAAATGACTAAGAGTATGAAAATGATCAAGTATGTGAAAATAAATACTAAACCACCGCTATAGACACTACAACCATCACAATAAATACAATAACCGCCACAATAGACTAAAATCGCCGCAATAGATACTAAAACTGCCACGATAGACACTAAAACCCACTACAAGAAATATGGGCTTTAGCCACCAATATTTTGGTCGCTAAAGACCCTAAATTTGGTCACGAAAGGTCTAACGTGACGAACATATGTTCGTCGCAAATCTCATCGCTTTCGCTTCGTCAGTGAAAGTCTTTCACAATAAAAAATTAAACTTGTCACGTTAGACCTTTTGCGACAAAAAAAATAAGTGGCATGAAAGAAGATTCTAAACATGTTATTGCTTACAAAGTAAAATTAAGCAAATTTAAGAAGAAATGAACGAATATTTTATGCTAATAGGCTCACCGTTACTTTAAAATTCAATCTATATCATCATCACTTGGTATAATATCCTTTGAATCATCATAATAATTAACCAAAGTGTCATCATCATCAATAAAATCAATATCTTCAATATCACTATCTCCTACTTCAATAACATTTGCACCTATTTTAGAAGATTTCACGTCATGCTTGTGAAATTGCATTGTTGTTTACTCATCTAGATCGATAGATGGCAAAGTTATTTCAGTAGGCCCTATGACTTCATCTTGTTTTATCTTTTGTTCTATCTCAGGAACATCTCATAAATGTCTATGTTGAATCTTTTGCACCTCTTTCCAATTGACTCTAAATTTGCAATCATCAACATAAAAGACTTGTTGTGCTTGAGATGTGAGAATAATAGGCTCATTTTCATACCAAGTTTGGCTCACATTTACACAAGTGAAACCAAGATCTCTCTTCACTCTATTTCTTTTTCCATTTGTCTCAAAGCATTCACATCTAAATAATATAACTTTTCTTTCTCGTACATACTGCATCTCAATCACTTCTTTTAACCTACCAAAAAATTTAATTTCTTCTCCATCATGTTCTGTTGGAACTACTAAACCACTATTTTGGGTTGTCAGGTGATGATCACGATTTATATTATGGTATCGAATGTCATTGACAATAAAACCAGAATATGACCAAACACGATTATCTGGACCAAATGCTAAAGCATATAAATCTTCTGTGACTTCTAATGACCCTTAATGACACAACTCAATGATCTAATAAAATTAATAAAAGTATTAGTTACTTCCATACTAATTTCAATGATATATATTGGTGCATCACGAAACTCTTGTTTACCGCCATGTTATCTACTCCTCCACTACATATAATCACAAGGAAAATATCGTCGATGTCCCATGTAACATATTTTACTTCGCAACCTCAACAAAGATGCATCTTCATTGCAAACAGGACATGCCAAGTACCCTTTCGTGCTCCAACCAAAAAAATCTCCGTACGCTGAGAAGTCATTTATCGTCCACAACACAGCAACATGCATAGTAAAAGATTGCCCAGAAGTGACATCAAATGTTTGCACCCCATCCCACAATTGGTTTAAACTCATATATTAATGGCTGCAAATACACATCAATATCTTTACCAGGCGATCTTGGACCAAAAATTAATAACGTCATCATAAAGAATGGTTCTTTCATACACTTTCATGGAGGAAGGCTATAAGGTACTAATATGACTGGTCACATGTTATAGGAGTTGCTTATATTTCTGAATGGATTAAATCCATTCGTTGCAAGTCCTAATCTTACATTTCGAGCATCTTTTACAAACCAACTATATTGCTTATCAAAATCCTTCCAACCTTCTGAATCAGCAGGATGTCTCAATACACCTTCAACTTTGACATGTTTCTCCTTGCGCCATCTCATATCGGACGATGTGTATTTTGACTTGAACAATTTTTGAAGTCTGGGTGTAACTGAAAAGTGACACAAAACTTTTTGGGGAACTTTCTTACCTTTCACATCATCCATTTTATATGTTGGTTCATCACATTCAGGACATATGTCTTTTCCTTCATTCTCTTTCTAGAATAAAGCATAAATGAATGGTGTTATATCACAACCCTAAATCTCTTAATTTTTTTGGCTTCATAGTAAGAGGCTGGAATTTTTTAGCGTACCAGATGATAACCATTTAAAACTTCAAGTAATTGGTCAAATGACTTATTGCTTCAATGATTAAGCACATTGATATGCATTAACTTCACAATAAAAGATAGTGAAGTATACTTTTGAAAACCAGGATAAAGTTCTTCTTCGGCTTCATGAAACAATTGACTAAACGTCTGTACATTTAGATTTATTCTATCAGTATTATCCTCTCCAACTCATTCGCCATTCATCTCCATCCCAACAAACCACACATGTTATCTAACATTTCTCTCATCTCATCACCATCATCATGATCATCATCATCACCATCAAGGTGAGATGTAGTACTATTCATCTCCATATTTGGTGAATAGTGATATCTTTGTATCACTTCACCATGAAACACCCAACGATCATAGCTCAAATAGATTCCATATTTGCAAAAATGCATTTTAACTTCTATTAAAGACAATTGTCTTGAATTAAGACATTTTTGACATGGAAAACGAGTTTTCCCCTCTACATTCAGATAATTACTAGTCACGCTCATAAACGGTGAAATATAATCAATATACTCCTTGGACAATCTATTAGGAGAAACTCTCAAAAAACATCCTTAAATTAAAGAGATTAAAATGAAAATTAATTAAGAGCGAAACAGAAATCAGAAACAAACATGATTCAAGTGCATAAATAGAAGGGTTATGTTCACATATTTTTCTTCAGATCGCTAAACCATAACTCGTTATAAATGTCATATACACATACTATTGTTTTAGCCTCACTTGTATCAATACTAATTATTCTCATGTTTAAGATATTTTGTCATTCTTGATGCACATATTTCTAGTTGTCATAAAACTCCCATGAAATGTTTGGCACAAACCCACCCACCCCATGCTCTTTCCTCTCTCTCAAAGACACTCCACACACAGACCGAGCAATTCTAGGGGTGTGCACGGGACGAGACGGGATGATTTTTGAGCCATTTTGTCCCGTCCCGATCAGGACGGGACAATTTCTTAAGTCTCGTCCCGTATTGAAGGGAAATCCCGAGCGGGATGAGTATTTTAGGTAAAAACTTTAAAGGTTACAAATTAAAATTGGTTTAAAGTTTAAAAGATTAAAAATTAAAAAAACTAAGGGTTAAAATTAAAAAAATTAAAGGACAAATTTTTTAAAAAATAAAAATGTTGGGCTATTTATGAAAAATTAGGACGGGATGGGACATGTCATGAAATTTTTTTTGACCAGTGTCCCGTCCCATCCCGCTCGTTTTAGAAAAAATTTTCGTGACTTGACGGGTTTCTCGGGACGGTTGCACACCCCTAAGCAATTCATGAATTAGACTGAAATATTTTGAATTAGGCAACCATTTCGTCCCATTCAATTCTCCCAACTCAAACCTTTTAAATGAGAAGTCAATTTCATAGTACCATTTTCACATTAATAGTAATTACATTTACAGAAATCAACTTGAAGTTGAACTTCATTTCTTTTAATCTTGTATGGAGGTAGAGGTATTATCATGAATCATGCCAAGAATCATCTGATTGCTTTAACTTTTATGAGTTTTTCGGTTTAGCTAAATATTATATCATCAAACGTAGGTTCAAAATTTCTATAAGCTAAAGAAAGATAATATGTTAGGCAGCAAAACACCTACTCCGAAACAAAAGGATATCGGACAACGGCTGTCATAGTATGCAGGGTTGATGACCACTATTGAGATGGTAGAAGATGCAGTGAAAACTGCTACTTATAAAGTTTCTGATGTAGAGAACAAATACTATTTAGCTGCTGAAGTAGTGATGAAGGAGGCAGAAAGAATTTCAAAGATGGCAGAATCCAAACTGCCAAACTTAATCACTAAACATAATCAACAAAAACTTAACATAATTAGAAATCAAAGAATAACTAAAATTTTCAGAAAACTCACAATTTTAGAGAATCGACAAAAACATAAAACACACAATTTCAGATACTCGAGAACATAAAACACTCAATTTCACAATTTCAGAAAATTGACAAAAACATAATACAAATAATATCACAATTTCAGAGAATCGACAAAAACATAAAGCACACAATTGAGTTTATACTCTCAATATAAGCTACAGGAAGAATTCCCCGAAGGGTTGATGTATGCAAACCATAAAAAAAGAGATATACATGGTTGGAATGTCACAGTATACTGGGTTGATGAATGCAAATCATAAAAATAAAGAACAAATAGAAACGAAATCAACCTACCTAAAATCACAGACCTGACTCTCGACATCAACTCCAAATGATGATGATGAGCTTCGAAGCTCGCTGGGGAAGCTTGTTTTGGAAGCTCGGCGTGAAGCTCACTGGGAAGCTCGCTTGGGAAACGAATTGTTGGTGACGATCGATGACAAATGGAGGAGCTCTGTCACGCGAAGAGGGGGGATGGGAAAAGACTCAGGAAGCTCTCTGTCACCGGGGGAGGGGGGCAGGTGAATGGGGAAGCTCTCTGTTGAGAGTTTCTCTTGTTTACTAAACCCTTGTTAAAATGACGATGTTTTAATAAGGAAAAAAAACCTTTACCGATGAAATCAAACATTCATCGATAAAAGTTGTTCTTTTACCGATGAATTCAAAACATTCGTTGCTAAAACGCATGGAAAAATTGGTGTGTTTCCTTCCTAGTAAAATACATTACGATGTGCTAGAAAGTCATTGTAGTAGGTTGCCTTTGGTGACTAACTTTCTAGTTGGTCGCTAAAAATGGGCATTTCATGATAAATCTTCTTTCGTGACTAAAGATGAGTTTTCTTGTAGTGACCGTCAGAATTGACATTAAAATGGCCAGTATTGAGGCCTCAAACGTGACACTAGGGTGAAACACCACAACGAGGACTTAAACGTCATCATTACATGGCGATTCATCATTCAAGACTAGCGTTTAGAGTTTGCTGGTTGTGTTTGGACCCCAAACGCCAGACACACAAATATTTGGACTGTGTCACTGGGACACGGGCCAAACGCCTGTTACTATGGTGTTTGGGGCCCAAACGTGTCCAGCAGGCTCCAAACACTTGTCAGGATGGTGAATCGCATACCATGATTGGCGTTTGGGGCCTGCTGGTCGCGTTTGGGCCCCAATCACCAGATACACAGGTGTTTGGTCACAATACTCCCTATTATGCTTAAGAAACCTGGATGGATAAATATAAATAAAGTATATTTATATGCTTATAAATTAAAACGTAAATAGATTATTTTTCAAACTTTATGAGATTATAATTTATAAACTAAAAGGTTAAAATTTCAAATTTCAATATTCAATTTCAAACTTTAAGCGGATATGTTCGATTTAAAGATAGAATCCGACCTTGAGAGTTATACGTGTTCGTCAAACCGATAAATAGGATTTATCGACCATCATAACATCGTGACCTATAACTATATATGGTGAAAACCTGTCTCGCTTGATACTTATCACAAAAGTACAACAACATTATCAATGACAACTTTTAACGTATTTATGAATAAATGTTCAATTGTATCAGGATCCTTAATTAATCCAATCTAATTTCACATAATAAGTGACTATTATGAATGTTTGCATTGAAATAACGAGTTTTTTTTCTCTTTTATCAACGATTTTTTTGGTGTACGGTATATAATTACAAAAATATCAATTTTATGGTTGATTGAGAATAATGGCGATTAGAGCCATATAAATGGCAATTAGGCCCAAAAAACTGGTGATTGGGAGGGAGACTGTCAATCACTTATTTATACATGACGTTTATGAATGAAACAGACGATTGGATGCATAAAACTAGCGCATGGCTTTGACGATATGATTAGCACCTTCAGGATGGTGTTTAGGGACTAAAAATAGACGATTCACCTATTAGGTATGGCGATTAGGTTTTACGTATTGTGTGAACCCCACTACGTATTTGATGAACCCCACTAAGTATTTGATGAACCCCAATAAGTATTTGGTGAACTCCTCCAAGAATTGTTATTCTGTACGTATTTAGTGAAACCCAGTACATAATTGGTGAACTCCAATACGTATTTGGTGAACCCCTCAAAGAATTATTAACTTGTACGTATTTGGTAAACTTCACTACGTAATTGGTGAACCCCAATATGTAATTAGTGAAGCCTAGTACGTATTTAGTGAATCCTTCTAGGAATTATTAAGTTGTATGTAATTGATGAACCCCACTACGTAATTGGTGAACCCCTCCAAGGATTATTATTTGTACGTATTTGATGAACCTCAGTACGTAATCGGTGAACCCCTATACATATTTGGTGAACCCTCCAAGAATTATTAATTTGTACGTATTTTGTGAACTCCACTACGTAATTGGTGAACCCCAGTACGTAATTGGTAAATCTCATTACGTATTTGATGAATCCTTCTAAGAATTATTAATTTGTACGTATTTGGTGAATTCTATTATGTAATTGGTGAACCTCACTACGTATTTGGTGAGCCCCTCCAAAAATTATTAATTTGCACGTATTTGGTGAACCCCGGTACGTAATTGGTGAACCTTAATTCGTATTTGGTGAACCCTTCTAAGAATTATTAATTTGTACATATTTCTCACACTACATAATTAGTGAATCCCAGTACGCATTTGGTAAAACTCTCAAATAATTATTAATTTGTACGTATTTGGTGAACCCCACTACGTAATTGGTGAACCCCTCCAAGAATTATTATTTGATACATATTTTGTGAACATCACTATGTATTAGGTGAACCCTAGTACGTATCTGGTGAATCTCTCTAAAAATTATTAATTTATACGTATTCAGTGAACCATAGTATGTATTCGGTGAACCCCAGTACGTATTTGATGAACCAAAAAAAGTGTTATCTGCTGGACTTTGTGTGGCCGAGATTGCTCCAAAAGTAAACTAATGGCTCACAATGGCCCAGCATCAATGCTGGAAATAATTTTTCAGAATTGTAAAGTTTTCCTAAATTCAGTTGAAATATGGTCCGACAATATTTCAATCTAATGTTTTTAGCTTTTTTTATTATAATGTTATTAATTTACAATAGTTTTAACATGTTTACTATCATGTATTGAATTTAATATTTTGGATATATATTTCAAAGTTTGGATACCTTTGCGATTTGAATTTCTGAACTTTGAAAATGAAATAGTTCATTTCTTCGATCAGCAATAAAGTACTTGATAAATACTTGATTGTAAATTATCGATCCAAAAATTAAAATTGGTAGTTATAATTCATCTTGATTATGATATATAAATTACTCATTATTTATATTTTATCTAATAATTTTTGTAACTCATCTTTTATAAACTTTAGAGATATGATAGTGTTTCTTTAAGGTTTTGTAACTCATCTTTTATAACATTGAACTAAAGGGACATGAGGGTATTTTAAGAACTTTACTTAAATAGTTAGATATAATTGTCCATAAATTTCCTAATTATCTACACTGTTAGATGGAATAGAGATTATATATTGTAGATTACTCATTAATTACATTACTAAAATGAAATTATTGAAAAAATGTCATTTAAGGAACTTTAGTGAAATGGTTGGGCATAATGGTAAAGAAAAGTTTTCTCAAAATGTATAATTTTAGTAGTATAGATATAGAAAGTGCATTTCTAAAATGAATTTAATGAAAAGAATGGCATTTAAGAAACTTTAGTAAAATGCTTGGGCATAATGGTCAATAACAAGTTTTCCTAAAATGCATGCTTTTAGAAGTACTAACAAAATTACACCTGAGTTGTACATAATTAAATTACTCAATTTTTACACATTATTTTCACTTGGTCGTATTCTTTTAACATAAATAGAAAAGATGATCTAGTATACAAGTTTTTAATTTATCTTTACATAAATAAAAATAAAACTGAGAAAAAATGTTAACAACCAAGAAAAAATATATGCAACTTTTTTGTCACGACACTTCTAAGTAATAAATTTAAAAAATCATTTTTCCATAAAGATACTGTGTATTATATTATAATTAAATATAAAAGTGAAGCACTGTCATTTTCAATAAAAAATGAGAAAACAATTAATCTCATTCAAAAAAACAATTTGTAGTCATAAAGTATGTACAATAAATTTTTTATATAATCAACTCCTTAGAAATCTATTACAATAGAACCTATTGATTAGTGTAGCATAGTAGCACACTTAAAAAGACTAGAAACACATATAAAAAATGAATTAATCTTGTAAAATCAGGATAGTGCCCTAAAAATACTGAAATTATATTATATTATTGAGATATTTAATTTTGATTAATAATAAATAGTTTAATTCTTATATTTTATGCAATAAATTCTTGTAAAAGATCTACAAGCATAATAATATTTGGTTTATAGGTCCTATAGAGTTTAGCTCGTGAGAATAAGATATTTAATCAAGCGTCCTTTATAGCTTGTAAATACTTAATTTCACAGTCTAGTGAAGCTGGGCGTTTTGCTAAGAGAAGATTGTAGAACATTAACTCTATTATGTAGAGTGGCTTACCTTGGTCACTTGGTGGAGTATCTAGTTAATGTACTAGTGTATTTGGAAAGCATTGAAAGGACTAATGAGTCTGATTTTTAACAAAGTACTAGCAAATGAAAATCACGACTCATTGCTATTATTTTATGCATGCTCTCAATCTTGAGAGAGTTATAAACTCATATTTAATAACTTAGTTGTTTTGATCTATTAAGAATGAGACTCTATGAGTCAACATATTTCATAGGTTGTATGACTGAGTTATTAGATAGTGAGTCCATAGATATTTAATAGCAGAATCCATAGACACTTTTAATTAAGTTACATAGTACCTCTTAGGTAATTCATTTATATGTCATAGTAAACTAAGCACTTAGTATCTCTCTTACAGTACTAAAGATTTGATAATTTTACTTGAGGCATCAAGTATGAAAATTATCATAACTGACCAGTAGAATGAATTTGGAACATAAGATAATAAGATGTGTATAAATATTAGGTCGATAGTAATTTACCTAATTATGCACGGTATTATATTATGGAGGGACATTACATAATAAATAATAGGTTAATGATAATTACGTCGAGTAATATAAAATACACTTGGAGTTCAGTTACGATTTTATAGTAGAGTTAATCATAATTAATATTTAATAAATTTGATTATGAGTTTAATCGATAGAGTTTATTAATTATTTAGTCAAATGTATTTTTATCTTTATGGTCTCCTTACTAGTCGGATTTGAGTCACGTTATGGCGAGACTTGTTTAATGAACAAGTGATTCAACGTGGATACTCTATTTGTCAACCAAGTGATCTTAAAACTAGCTTCGTCTTTGTTCTAAAAAAAAGTCAAAAATTAATTTATTTAATTTTAAATAATAATTTTAATGAATTAAAAAAATCAAATAAAAAACAAAATAGCGGTTGAGAATTTTCCAACCGTTGCATTGTATAAGACGGGTTAAACCCATGTGAAGTGATGAATTTTAAAAGAAGTCATTTTTTGATAAACTTCCTTCTGGTACAGTGGTTTTTCTCTAGAGAAACAAAAAGAAAACTATGGCCGAACAATTTGTTTTTAGAAGCAAAAAGATGACTTAATTTTTATGTGATTTTATTCGAGCGTCTACTCGCTCGTATATTTGGTTGACTGTTTGAGCAATAATAAATAAGGCTACGAGATTTTAATTTTTGATCGTTACGTTTTAAGATATATTTTTTCTAATATTTTGATAATAAGTTGTTTCTTGAATAATACAATACATAAAAGATAATATATTGTAAAGAGAGTGACACATAACTAAATTTCTGGTTTCACCGTGAATGTATTTAACTATTTCCTTATACTATTCTTACTAAGTATTATATATAGTTTGCTTGTCATATACTAAATGCAGTGACTCTACGGATGTATGCCTCTCTATGGAAGGTCCTCGCTTATGGTAAATCCAAATTTCTTTTACCATAAATCACCGTAATTTCTTTTGTTTTCTAGTTTATCTTTTTTTTTTTGTTAAAATTACATTATAAGTTCTAAGAGTAATGAGAGAATATGACTCGAGCTCACAACTTCTAAGGTATGGATGTAGAGGTTTAACCAATTGCGCTAACTCAACTTGTCATTTTCTAATCTATCTTTAAGTGATACACATTGTACATGTGTTTGAACTCTTTTAACATGTAATTAAAATTCATGCAATCTCATTTCCTATAAATAATACATAGCGATTAGATATGTTTAATTTATTTATTTATGCAACACAATAACCTTAAACTTAATAAATGAATATAAGAGAAAAAAGAAGCTAACATTTTTAATTGTCGGGTGTGGATAGCCTCTCCCATTAAAAAAATATTTTAATTATCACGTTATATTAATGTTTGGACAAGATAATTCTCTTATTAAAATACGCAGTTAAAGTATGCTCCTTTAAACAATAAACTATGTTTTTGGTCCCTAAATCATGACACATATTTCGTTTGTCCATAATTTTATTAAAATCAATTTAACACTCATTATATAAGTAAAATATTTTGAAAATAGTAACATGTATAAATGATGACTTGATATATTAAACATTCATTTAATTATGTGTTAAGTCATCATATATGTCTCATTGCATGTCAAACTTACATTATTTATAGTTGCATATATATAGTAATAGTTCACGTACGTTGCACATAAATTAAGTATAAAATTTAATTTATGAAATATACCATATTTTATATATGATTATAATGTATTATAAAATTTATATGTGATTATATTTTTAATATATATTTATCAATCTTTGATAACATAAATATATATACTCAAATATACAATAACTGATAAAATTTATAACAAAAATATATCAAACAGATAACTACACATTTCGATTATCATTTTAGAGACGGTACAAATAATATGTGGACATTTGTTCGTTATTATTTTTCTATAGATTCTCTATTTTATATATCAAATATATTATGTATTATGAATAATACGAATTATAAATAGGTCGTTTATATAGAATATATTTGTATGTTATTGCGATTAAAAATAAACTATTTGTATTGTCATTAATCATTGTTGTAATTAGTATTAGGGTTAATTATAGTAAAAAAAAAACCCGACATTTGGTCGATGGTATCAAATGACATCCTGACCTTTAAATCTTTCAGACAACACCCCCAACTTTAATTTTTTCAGCAATACACCCTATCATGGCTTCTATCCCAAAAATTGACGGAAGTCAATGCACGTGACTTACACATGCATTTTTAATGGGCATTGGGGTAATTCAATACCCCTTACCACGTGTAAACCATCAAAAGGCTATCTCCCACCAACCTATTTTCCCTATATTTGGCGCAAAAATTACCCCTCCATTCCCCTTTTCTTCTTCCCTTCCCCTTGAACAGAAACCTCGGTCCCTGCAACTCCTCTTTCATTTTTTTCATGACAGCTCCAATATGCTATTGTGATAATCCTTCAGAACTGAAGACCTCTTAGACTGATTTGAACCCGGGAAGAAGATTTTATGCATGTTCTAAAAAATGGATTAGTTTGGAAGGGAAACTTTCACTTCTCCAACCTCAATTTTGTATTCAAATCGGAACCTCCATGTTAACTAAAATTGAAAGCTTTATTTTCTCATAATTGTTTGTTAATTTTGTTGATTTTTTTCTTTATAGAACAATGGAGAATGCAAGTTTTTTATGTAATCCGATCCACCCATGTGTGAAAGAGTAAAAAATATTATCCACGGATTATCAAGAGGAATGACCTGACTTGAACACGAAAATAAAATATTACGATCTAAGATTACGAAGTTGATGATGTGCATATGCTGGTTGTTGATATTTGTTTATTTCAAGTTTTAAGATTGTCTTGTATATAAGCTTAATTTGAATTAGGTTATGCCGTTGATGAAGTTTGTGTACTTCAATTGAAAGCTATTTTGATCAATGACAAGTTAAGGTTAAATTTTCATTTACAAATTTTAATCCTTGAGTTGAGACAAAGAGAGTAATATTCCCAAACATAATTAACATCATTCATACTTCATAATCATGCATCCTTCATAATTATCATAAAATCCCAAACATTCTTCCACAAACATCTATCACGGTTTACTACCCACAAAAAATAACAATCCCTTTTCATAAAATATAAAGCATACAGAATATCCACAAAATTCCCATAGAATCATTGTTCAACGTTCCCACAACATATCCCACAAAATATCCATAAAAAATGGCAATCAGTGTTCAAATTTTATGATCTAAGGGGAAGAAAGGCGTCCAACTTGCATTGTGAAAAGATTTTTAGTGCATGCTTCAACCCTTTTTACTTATCACTTATGAATGTCTATGTATAACTATTTACAATTCCAGCATCATCAATCAAAGAAGTCAAAAACCACTCCCATGACTCTTAGTTTTCAACCTCCATTACAACATAAGCAACTAGGAACAATGAGTTATTCCCATTTATTCTCACTACAGTCAACAATTGTCCTGGATATGGATATTTGATGTGGCACCCATCCAGACCAATCATTGGCCTACAACCCTATTTAAAGCTCTTCTTACAAGCTCCCAAACAAATATACAACATTTGAAACTTAGGTCTACCACTCTTCCAGCCTCAATTTTCATAAAAATAGAATTACCCTCATTAACCCTTTTAGCTCCTCAATATAATCCCACAGTTGGCTAAATTGGTCATCATATGATCCCTTAATCATAAGTGTATCCTTTCTCTTGACTCTCTAAACTTGCATCCTTGACACTAACACCATATGATCATTCTGTATAGCATTTTGCAGGGCATTTACAGTCATGTGAGGTGCATTTCTCAATAGCCACATATTGTCGTGACATCCAACTTGAATTGGAAAATCTATTCCTAATTGTCCTACTACAATTATGGACATCATTGAAGGGCTTAATTTGAAATGTAACCATAATCTTGTCACAAATCTTAGAACCCTAGCACTCTTAATAAAGTATTCCCTCACAGCCTACCTAAACTCAATTGCAAACCCAAACAACATGCCGTATTTGAATCGAACATCTCTCATATTTGTTTCAGGGAAAAACTCAGAATTCCCATGTTTATTCCTACACCTTACACCATCTCCACTTGACTCACTATCCAAACTTCTTAATTCATCTGAGTTGTCCTCCTCAGTGTCAACTACATTAAAATCAATACAAGTAAAACTATGTTCTACTTCTGGTTCAACCATTGACTCAAACAACTCATCATCACTTGTTTGACCATTATTTGACATAGCCTCAGTAAAATCATGATCATCAGGATCACTTGAATACACTACAGACAATAGTATGCAAATACATCTCAGAATACACTACAGTATGCAATCTCAGAATCTCAATATGAAAGACAGTATGCAATCTTAGTATTGAAGACAGTATGCAATCTCATACCATCAAAACATTATATAAATAAATCTCAAAATATACTACACTATGCAATCTCTAAATCTCAGTATGGAAGACAACATTTAATCACTATAGATAAAATAGTATAGAATACAGATCAGACTGCAAATATACCAACTTAGAGTACAGTATTTAATCTCAAATAAAATAGTATAGGATATAAAATTTAATCACTCAGAATACACTATAGGTATACCAACTAAGAGTACACTACAGAAAAAAACATTAAAACCCTAATCAGTATACAGTCAAACAGTAAACAAGAATGCAAAACCCTAAACCAGATTGCAAAACCCTATACCAGCATGCAAACAAAAACTTCAAACCCTAAATCAGATTATACATCCCCAGATAAATCTATAAAAAATTAGGAACCACTCTTTTTGAAAATAGTATATAAAAATTGTGGTCCCTAATACTTGTTGTAAGAAATTATCTTTAAAGTTGGTTATTTTCTAAAAATCTTCGAGTATGTAAGTAGAGAAATAGATTGTGGAACCCTTTACCTTCACTCTCAGGACTTCGAACTTCGACACCTTTATTGTCTCGTCTAAAACCTCAGCCTCGTCCACAACCACAGCCTCTCTCACCTCCTCTTGTGTGCACCACCATCGGAGAAGATGAAGAATTTTGAAGGTTTTTCAGTACATAAAGATTTCTCGGTACATGAAGGACTCTTAGTACATGAAGGGTTCCTTCGCGAAAGGAGAGAATTTTGAAGAAGACCCTTCGTGAATGATAGAGTACACGAAGGGTCTCTTTTCCCCACCTAAAGTGGGTTGGTGGGGGAGAGCCCGTTGATCTTACATGTGGCAATGAGATGTTAATTTACCCCATTGCCCATTAAGAGAATCACGTGTGCGTCTTATTTTGACTTCCGTCAAATTTTTAGACAGAAGTCACGGCATGGTGCATTACGGAAGTCACGCGGCAATGAGATGTTAATTTACCCCATTTCTCATTAAGAGAATCACGTGTAAATCACGTGTTTTGACTTCCGTCAAATTTTTAGACGAAAGTCACAGTAGGGTGCGTTATTGAAAAAAATTAAAAAGGGGTATGCACGATTTTAAAGGTAATAGGGGATTTTGATATACCCGCCAAAGGTCGGGGGTCTATCATAATTAACCTTTATTATTATTATTGTAGTTGTTAGAAATATGAAAATTTACTAAACAATAAAACTATCTCCACAATTAATTGTTAGTAAGATATTAAATTTTTTTCGCAATTAGTAAGAGAGTATATATAAATGAGAACTTAGTTAATTTTTTATTTAAGACTAACACAACTAATAAGAGTTTGATACATGTACTTTTAAAGAGTGTTATAGGATTAGTAAAAAAATACATGGATAAAATTATCCAAAAATGATTCTCCTAGGCATATCATTTTTAATATATTGTAGATTTGCATTGATATCTAACTAAAATAAAAACTTAACAACATTTGATATCTTTTTTTCATATAACTAAACAAATAAATAATCTATGGTGACAAATAGATTTAGGTTCTAGGAATTAGAAAAGAACCATTGCGACAGATTATTTTTCATTCTTGTCCAAAAACATGGTGACAAAAAATAAAAGTTTTAGGAATTAGAAAGAACCTTTGTGACAGATTAACTTCCATTCTTGTCAAAAGAACATGGTTAATGAGTATTACCTACAATACAGTCATTAAAAAAACAAAATTGTAGTATTAGAGAAGAATACGTACGGAATGTTGATATGCGTGCATTGTTAATGACAATAATTCTAGTCTTATTTATAGACAAAAAGACTATTAATGCAATTGCATTGCGTTGTACGATACATGGATTTGTCTAGCCTGTTCTAATCTAACAATATCTATGTTCAACTAATCCACTTAATTAATTAGAGTTATGTTCTTAATTTAGATTCAATGAATTATAAGATTGACCAAGGTTAAAAATGCACTACTTTGATTTCACACTTAACCAAGTCACCAATTCATTCGACAAAAAGTCATTAATATCAAAATATTTTAATTAGATTATGTGCCTTTATCCATTTTTTTAAAATAGACAGGCAAAACTCAAAAAGAATACATGCACTACAATAATAAAAAAAATGAGAATATTAATAGTTACAATTAATATTTTTAGTTTAAATATAGAAAAGACTTTTGAGTAAAAAATATGAGAATGTTAACAGCTTCAAACCAATATTTTTGGTTTGAATATAGAAAAGACTTTTGAGTTTTAGCAAAAAGAACAATAAGATGATATTATTGGTACTGTGGATACTTTTTAAAATTCAATAAAATAACGTAATTTAAAGTGCATAATTTCTCAAAATTATTTACATAAAGATCAAATTAAAGCTCTGCTAGATTAATCTTTTCTACTTTGTATATAAAATTTATAAGAGAACGTGATATAAAAATTCAAAAGTTTCTCTTACCCTTCCTATATAGATTTAGATTTTGTTACAGATTACAAAAATTACAAACATATGAATACAAGATATACAAACTAACCCGAGATAAATATATACTCACGTTTTATATTACATTAAAAGATATTTCTTTGTCATTGGATTCAAACAAATACAGTTATAGAAATATTAAATATTAGTAAATACCTAGGCAACAAAACACAAAACACAAGAGGTTTAGCAGAACAATGAAAGCATGTGCAACACTAAAAATGAACTTGGGACCTCCGATTAATTGAAAAAAAATGGAAAGCAAAGGGTAAGACATTATAGATTATAAATTATAGATAGTTGATAGAAAGTGTCTTTCTAAAATGAATTTAATGAAAAAAATGACATTTAAGAAACTTTAGTGAAATGGTTGGGAATAATGGTCAAGAAATTTATTTCCCAAAATGATGCTTTTAGAAGTATTACTTTAGAACATATGCGTTGCACGTAAAAAATATAGTTAGAAATTAGACCATTAATAGCCTTAAAGTTACTCCAATGATCAAATTCATTTTGTTTTTAGTATTTTAAAATTATTCATCAATTATATTTAAGTAATTTATTAAGGTTAAAATGTAAAACACACCCATGTTCTTTGATGAAACAATAAACTATACCCCTACACTTTTTTTTCATATTATTATACTCCTACACTTTGACTAAACTATAAATTATATCATTAAGTGACTTTTTTGGTTAAATTAACAAAAAATTAATTCTGTTTTGCAGTTTTTTCTTTCCCGCCGAAAATCCATTATTTCCCTCAATGTCTATTATTTTCCTCCATTTATATACACTACTTTGCCCCTATAAATAACTTTCTTCTTTCCTCTCATTTTTGAACTTTCATTTTCACTTTCAAGCTATTTTTCAAATTTGGACAACATCTCTTTTGAAGGTATTGGTTGACAAAAAATGATTTTTTTCTCATCTTCAAGATCTGGTGATGATGTAGTTCAACGGTGTCATTGCGGATTAGTTATTCCATTAAAAATTTCATGGAAACCAACGAATCCATCTCCTTCTATACATTGTAATTTTAACATCTAACTCATTCATGTCTTTCAATAACCCAAATTCATTAACTGTCAATTTAGAAATGCGGATGGAAATTAATCCATTGACACTTGTCAAATTATTTTACAAATGAAAGTACAGGGTTAATGGAAATGAAATGGAATGAAAGAAAAAAAAAAGGCAGAAAGAAATAAAGGACGACTTTTACCTTTAAGGGCGTTCCAAACACCCAGCCAGGAGGAGTATCTATCTTGTTCTTGACCTTCCATGGTCAAAACAATAATATTAGCGTTGTAACTTGTTAATAATCAATGATAAATTTTCTAAAACAAAACTAGCAACCTAATGTTTCTCCTTCCCCCTCTAAAAATACAAAATGCTCATTCTCTTATTAAATTGCATCGCCAAGGAATATATTAGCTTATTACTAGATCTTCTTGTACAAAAGATTTAGATTAGTGAACTAACGTTTTTTTATGGTAAAATGAAAAAATATTCGATTTCTTTTACAATCAGACCTTGAAAACTTTGTTAATCCATGCCTAACGCCATTAACGGAAGTTTGGCACGTGTGTGACATGTGCCCTTTTCTGGTTAGTTTTGACGAAAATTCTAACGGAAAAATATATTTTACAGTTTAGTCAAAGTGTAAAGGTATAAAACTATGAAAAAAAAGCATAAGGATATAGTTTATAATTTCATCAAATTACAGGGTATGTTTTATATTTAAACTATTTATTAATATAGGATGATCAAGTCATAATATATAGAAAGCGTATTAAAAGTCAAATTAAAAAAACAGAAAAAAGAAAAAAGTGAGATTAATAAATGCAGATTCTCGTAAACTACTAATTCATCCGAGTCGACTTTCTTATGTTTTAAACGGAAAATCTCAATTCTTTCCTTTAAATTCTAACATGATTGATATTAATCTATAGGTTCGATATTCCAAATGTATAAAATATTTACAGAACTCATTGTCTCACAAATAACTAAAATTTCTAAAAACCATCCAATTTGTGGTATAATGTTTTGTGTAGCAAGAAATACATTAAAAGTATAAATGACCGTTAAATGATTGTTAAATGGTCACTTGCACGTATATGTCTAAATTTTTTTTCTAATTTTATCCATCTCTTCAACTTTATAAAATACTCAATCTCATGTTTTTCATCCAAAAATCAGTCACAATTGCAGCTCACTCTTCATTGATTTATCAAAATTTTAACAAAATCTCATCTAGTTTCAACAACGGTTTGGTTTAACCTCCTTAAGATTCGGTTTCGATTTTTATCAATCATATTTATTTTTCTCCTTCATGAATAAATTGGGCTATTTTTTCTAATTGAATTTCTTCAAATGAATATACTTTTTTTTTATTGAAAATGACTTCTTCAAGCAATGCTTTTGTTTCTAGAATGTTAAGAATGTTTTGTTATTGTGGTTTAAGAGCTCCATTAAGGACATCTACAACACATGAAATTCAAGTAGAAAGCTTTTTGGTTGTGTTCAATGATTTAAAGGGTTTGATTACAGTTATTTTGAATGTTATGATGTTCCAATAAAAAACATGGGGATTATGAAAGTAGAAGAGGAAGTTAGACAATTAAATGAGAACTATACACATATCTTTACTCACAATGTTAGATTGATGCCTAAATTGACGCCTAAATTGACAAACTTGAAAAAAATCAACTTAATTTAATGAGTTAATATTATAGAACGCTCGTATACTTTATTTTAAAATAAACTTACCCCATTAAATTTATTTTTCTTTTTTATTAATCTTTCAATTTTCTTCTTCATCAACTTATCTTTTGATCTGAAATTTCGGTTTAAACACCCTTTAATCGATCACGTGCTCGCCCGTGATCAATTGAATACCCATTTTACTCGCGAAATACCCTCTTCTCCTTATCTTTCTCATCAATCCTAAATTCCTCACGAATCTGGATAGACAAAAAGAACGAGAGCGTGGCGATGCTGCTGAGCGAGAGCTGGACGATGCCGTCAAACGGCCACTCGTGTTTGCTATCGCAGGATTAGCAGGCGAGGAAGAAATGAGAAAGAGCAGGGACGACAATGGCGTGGACCAGGAAAGGCAGGCCGTCCAGAGATTGGATTGGTCCACGCACACCCATCGGAGATAAGATCTAAAACTATGCAATTCTTCTTATGCGTGAGAAACAGAGCGGTTGAACTTTTGCTTGTTTATGAGCGATTCTCTGTTGTCTCCCATCTGTTTGATTGGGAAGGATGAAATTTAGTAGGGAAGAGATGGTGATAAAAATGATGGGTATTCTTTGGATTGGAACTTTTATATGGGACTCTGTATTTTTTATTGGAAATAGTTTATGTATTTAGAGAAAGAAATCGTGTAGCAGCACAGAAAACCTCTATCTTTTTCCTCCATTAGATTCCTCATTCAACGGAGGAGAGTAAGCAAGCTGATGAAAAAATTGGTAACAATTTTTTACAGGCACAACGCTTTTTTTTGTGTGTGTGTTGGATATAGGTTTGAATGAGAGCTTTAATGGAGGAAGCAACCAAGGATCGAGAGAGAAGCAGATCGGAAGGGATTTTTAGAGGGAGAGAAAAAAGATAGGGGTATTTTTTTAAAAAAATATAGGTGAAAGAAATTGGTAAAATTAAAAAAAGAGTAGGCAGGTGCATTCCATGATTTGACGGTGGAGGTTTTTGTAACGGATGAGAAATTTGGATGGTCAACAGAGAGAAATAAAATTAAATTTAAGAGAATAAATTAATTTTTAGGTAAAGTTCATAAAGTTGTATGATATTAACTCTAATTTTAATTTAGTAAATGCATTCCACGATTTTTTATGAAGTTGTTTTTCTCTCAATTAGATTTCTTAATGGTATGCTTAGCTGTTTATTGTAATTTTACAATTCCAAGTTTGTGCATACCATTTAAAATTGAGATTTTAATAGTTTTAATTATAAATCTCAAGCACTTAATTTGTAAAGTTACAACTCATGATTTGCAACTCATAACGTCACGTGTAAATTTTTGTATATTTATTGTCTTTATTTTTATAAGGGCATTTTAAGAATATTATTATTATAGGATATAATGATCCATAAAATATTTTTTAAATATTCATACTTTTAGAAGTAGCGTGACTGTAAGCACCACGTGCAATGCAGGTGACTCAACATAATATTAGATTCATTAATGTAATTGAATCTTAAAATTATCTTCAATAATTAATTAGCACAAAAACTATATATTGTTAATCTCTATATAATGATCAATGGTCTATCATGTAAAATTATCGCAAACCACATATAATTTTCTGTTATTCCAATGATCTCGTAGAAAAATTAAGAAAAATATAATATATAATACTTTGATCAAATTTTATGTTCGCTGTAATTCTTGAATGTCAGATAATTTTAAGGTTAAAATACATATTTGCCCCCTATATATTTGGGTGAAATTCAAATTTAACATTTCACTTTAAAAAGTCTCAAATAAGACTATATGTTTAGTTAGCGTTTCACGTTAGACCTTCTGTCTCTAGTTCATTGACGGACACACATGGTCTGTTAACGTTGTGCATTACTGGCAATTACGTGGAGTATTTACAATACATGGCCACTCAAATATGACACGTCACTCTTCTTCTCCTTAATTTTTCCCTTGCCACTTGGGAAACTTTTATGATGCCGGGAAGAAATTCTCGGCATCCATGCTGGGCTTTTCTGGCCCTTGGATTGCATTTGGAGCAATCTGGGCCACAAAAATCTCAACAGCTAGCAGGTTTTTTTTAGTTCACCAAATACGTAGTGAGGTTCACCAATTACGTAATGAGGTTCACCAAATACGTACAAAAGAATAATTCATGGAAGGGTTCACCCATTACGTAGTGCGGTTCATCAAATACGTACAAAAGAATAATTCTTGGAGTGATTCATCAATTACGTAATGGGGTTCACCAATTACGCAGTGGGGTTCACCAAATACGTACAAAATAATAATTCTTGGAGGAATTCACCAATTACGTAGTGGGGTTTACTAATTACATAGTGCGGCTTTACCAAATACGTACAAAGAATAATTCTTGGAGGGGTTCGTCAATTACGTAGTGGGGTTCACCAAATAAGTACAAAAGAATAATTCTTGGAGGGGTTCCCCAATTACGTAGTGGGGTTCACCAAATACGTACAAAAGAATAATTTTTGGAGGGGGTTCACCAATTATGTAGTGTGGTTCACCAAATACGTACGAAAGAATTATTTTTTAGAGGAGTTCACCAATTACGTAGTGGGGTTCACCAATTATGTAGTGGGGTTCACCAATTACGTAGTGGGATTCACCAATTACACAGTGAAGTCCACCAATTACGTAGTGAGGTTTACCAATTACACAGTGGAGTTCACCAAATGTACAAAAGAATAATTTTTGGAGGGGTTCACCAATTACGTAGTGAGGTTCACCAAATACGTACAAAAGAATAATTCTTGGAGGGCTTCACTAATTACGTAGTGGGGTTCACCAATTACGCAGTGAGGTTCACCAAATACGTACAAAAGAATAATTCTTGGAGGGGTTCAACAATTATGTAGTGGGGTTCACCAAATTTTTTTTTCCTCAAAATCTTGGTGAACCTTAAAGAATTTGTTGTACACTACTTTATATTTGGTGAACCCCTAAAACCTAATTGCCATACCTAATAGGCGAATCGCCTAGTTTTAGCCCCTAAATGCCATCCTGAAGGTACCAATCTCCATTGTCGAAGCCAATCACCCGTTTGTTGCCTCCAATCGTCTGTTTCAGTCTCTAAACGCCATGTTGAAATAGGCGATCACCAGCCTCCCTCCTAATCGCCACTTTTTTGCTCCTAATCGCCATTCTTTAAATCGATATTTTTGTAATTATTTATGGTACATTGGAAAAATTATTGATAAAATTATAAAAAAAACTCATTATTTCAATGCAAACATTCATGATATCACTTACTTTGTGAAATTAGATTGGATTAATCAAGGATTCCTGAAATAATTGAACACTTACTCATAACCTCAATAAAAGTTGTCAATGATAATGTTGCTGTGCTTTTGTGATAAGTATCGAACGAAATGATTTTTCACAAAATATAATTATATGTCATGATGTTATGATGGTCGGTAAATCCTATTTATCAGTTTGACGAACATGTATAACACTTAAGGCTGAATTCTACTGTTAAATCGAGCATATCCGCTAAAAAGTTTGAAATTAAATATTAAAATTTGAAATTTAACCTTTTTATTTTATAATAAGAACCTCATAATTTTTGAAAAATAACCTTATACGTTTTAATTAATCGATTCCTATTAAATTAATTTTAAAATCTAACCTTATTTCTTATCAAAATTAACCCAACATTAAAAAACCCCATTCCCTTATTCTCAAAAAATCGATACCCAACCCTTCCCCCGCTCTCTCAACACTTCATTTCTCTTCACTCAAACCCTATTCTCCTTCTTCATCTTCATCTCTCTCTCTCTTCATAGCTCTAAATCCATCAAAACCTCACCAAATCTGTTGAAACACACGAGTCAAACCCGCAATCTCACATTGAACACATCCCTTGCAATACACGAGTCAAACCCGCGCCAAATCGGAGCCAAATCCTTCCAACCTGTGACCCCAAACCCCATATCCTTCTAATATTGTATTTTTCACCAATAATAGCTAGAGGAAAACATAAAGTTACAAAGGGAATATTGAGTCTAACGACGCAACCAAGTTCGAGCTCGAGCATCTCAAAAAAGCCGTACGATGCCACCAGTTATGGGGTGAAAAGATTTCGTCCAGAGAATCGAAATCTTAGTAGACCTATTCTTCATATTGCTCCAATGGGGCATATATCTCACCCAAGCAAACAAGTTGTAATTTTTTCTTTGAATATTTTGAATTTTATGTGTTATATTGTTAAAAGACCTAATATGTACTTGATTCGTTCTACAAATTGGGTGATTTTTATGTGATGATTATAGAAATGTATGGTTGTTGGTAGAAATATGTCTTGGATGGAAAATTATCGTATTTTCATGAGTGCCCGTAAAGTGTTTGAGGAAATATCATAATGAATTATATGGTGTATTTTTTCATTGTTCGTATGGTGTTTGATAAAATTCCATATTGAGGTTTGTACTATATTTATATGAATGCCAGTAATATGTTCAATGAAATGCTATATCCTATCCAAAGATAAAATGTAAGTTTCTTTAACAAAAAAATTGGTTGTTATGTGTTATATTGTTAAAACACCACATAGATACTTGAATCATTTTGAAAACTAGGCGTTTTTATGTGATGCTTATAGAAATGTATGATTATTGATAGCGATATATGTTTTGGATGAAAAATTATAGTGTATATTTATTACCCGTAAAGTGTTCGACGAAATGTCCCAATAGGGATTATAGTACATTTTTTTTCATACACCTTTTTCACTGAGTCATCTTGGTTTCTTAGGCTGAGTTTTATGATCTTGGTATTCATTGTTTTGGAAACACTACACTAGTAGCTCGATGGTACAGATGCCTCCGGGTTTAGGTACTTTATATAGATTAAGTGGGTGAAATGGCAATGACCCAAACCCCATATCCTTCTAATATTGTATTTTTCACCAATAATGGCTAGAGGAAAACATAAAGTTACAAAGGGAATATTGGAATTTACTGTGATAATTGGCCTGAAAGTCGACGGTCGTGAACTAGACTATGATTTGGAACTCACAAGAACAAGAAGGCTTTGCAAAAGCTAGTTAGCAAACCATTGTTAGAGGTTGGAGAAAAAAAAGGTTAGTTATCAATGGATATTTGATAATTATTCTAGGTACGAGTGTACTACTCCTATGCAGGAGGAAATTTTGACCACAGTCTTTTTGTTGGTGCTCTTGGGCAGTATAATTTTTCACGACACGAGAAATAAAGTTTATTTGTACTTCCTCCCGAGCCCAAAGAAAATAGATGAGATACGAGAGTATAATTGGGGTGGTTCAACGTTCTTATCTGGATATAGATGAGACAGTATTGCTTCCGTACAATTCGATCCAACTAGCTGCCAAAAGATTTGCTCACTTTGCGTCATTGTCAAATGAATGGTCGACTCGAGCCAAAGTGGAGGTTTGGAAGCTTTGTGTAGAATATGAGACCTTGTGGATGAGAAGGTCGCCAACACTAATGATGTGTAGCACAAGGATGGTGTAGAGATTAAAAGAGGCCTCGTTGAAGACCTAGTCATCGTGAAGGCGAAGGGCAGCCAAGGTGCTAGCTCAAGTAAAGCACGACCAACTACTCGTCGATGCGGCCATTATAAGAACACTGGACATACCAAACAGACATGTCCAGAATTACCGAGCGATGTGCATGCCACGATGCCAGACGATAATAATGATGATCCAACACCATCTAACATTAACTTGTTTTCATAGTTTTTGAGAATGTTATCGTCCAAATATTTATAAATCTGCTTATTTATAACAATACACAAAAATTCCGCACAATCTATTATTTTATAACTGTACAAAATAAATCTGCAACTACTTATCATCACTATACACGATAACTTACAAAAACCCTTTTATTTGTAGTTGTACACAATAATATACAAAATTTGTTTATCATCCTTGTACACAATAACATACAAAAATTTATTGTGTCCTATTTTTTGATGTTCTTGTTCAATGAAGCTTTCCACGACGAAGAAGTGAAAAGGAAGCTTCCTTTGGAAGCTTTGGTGGGTGACCGGCTAGGCAGGTTCAAAGCCTTTAAATGCTTCTAATGGCCTAGATCTATCTTAAAAGATCTGATGTCCTATGTTTACCCAGCATCAATGCTGGGAGAAAAACTCCCAGCATTGAAGTTTGACCCTACCACTTGAAGTTCCTTTATTTTTTTACCAACTAAAATAATAATTTTTTACTCCACTATTATCGCTTCTTCTTCTTCGTTGACACTTAACCAATTCTACGTGTTTTCAGATCCAATTTTTGGGCTCCTTCAAGATTTCCTTGCAACAGATTCACGACTAACAATCAGGGCTAAACAAGACTCTATTTCTTTCTTTAAGTTTTCCTTTTTCTTATATCATAATTATAGAAATGAAGAGAAAAAGCTAACACCATGTAATCGTAATCGTAATTGACAAGTTCTCATATACTCACATCCATCCTCTATTGCATCCCCTTTCTCACCAAATCAAAAAGTAGAGAAGATGTCAATTTCGGCTATTTTCAGGACGAGGATTTCGGGTTTGCCCAATTATTTTACTAACAAAGCAGTAGCTCCACGGGGCAACAATGGCAGTGGCAGTAGTGGAATGGTGATTAAATTCTTGTCAAAGCCAACCAAAAAAGTCACCACACATCATAGGAATACTAGACCACACAAGATACATGCATGGGATATAAAGCATAAGCCTACTAATTTCCATTGTTTCTGGTCATTAATTTCGCTGTTTACTTCGTTAATTCTGGCTTTGAATTGGTATTTAAGGTTTTTAATTAATTAAGTGCTTATTGGTTAACCTTCTTGATGTTGGATTTGTTCTTTTTAATTTCTTCTTAGAGATTGGTGATGGGATTACCTATAGTCTGATTAGGTGAAGTTGTTTATAGTTTTGGCCTCAAACTAGTTTGCATTTGGGTGTTCGAGTTCATGAAAAAGGACTAGAAATCATATCTTCAAATAAAAAGAATGGGTAAAGTGTCGAAGAAGAAGTGAGAATAGTGGAGTAAAAAAGAGAGAAATTCACGGAATGAGGATGATCGAACGACACAGCGGCGCTGTTGAAGAAGCCATAAATCACCTAAAGTCAGATTTGAAACTCACGAATAGGGGAAATCTGTAGCGGGGAAGAAGAAGGAAATGTAGGGGTGACATGGTGACGTGACTTGGGGTTAAAAATTAGATGAGGTGGCATCATATTAGTTGCCATCTATTGCAGCTAATTGTCAGATTACTCTCCAATGCCGGCAAATTTTTTCCCGACATTAATGCTGGGATTAATCGTGGTCGTAAGATTTGGCCAGGATGATCACAGCCATTAGATGAGTTTATGGGTAAAATTGTTTTACAACTGGAGGAGCACGTAGTCCATCCTTCTTTCTCTTTCCCTTTCTCCTTTCCTCCTCTCTCCTTCGATTTCCCCTTTCCCATAACCAAAAAACCAAAAACTCAGACGAAGCTCAGCTCTTTCTCCTTTACTCCTCTCTCCTTCGACTTCCCATAACAAAAAAATTAGGGCATGTGAACAGAAGCTTCCCTCAGTGACTTTGATCGAGCTCTATTTTCCAAAATTTTCTCTCGATTTATGGTTTTGGTTTAGTAAGTTCGCTAATCCTTCAAGTTCAACGTTTCGATCTAGATGACGCTCGAGATTTTGGTCGCGATCTTCTAAATGAGTTGGATTTTGTTCATATGGAGTTGATTTGAAACCCGGTATGATCTTATGTCGTCAAAAATTTCTGATTCAAAACGCAAACTCTAAAGTTTATATGTTTTATGTAAATCAATGTTGTTGGAGAATCGATTGTGGTGAATTGATTCTGGTTTTATGTGGCTAAAGGTTCAGTCGATGATGGTTGGTTTCTAGGGTTTCGACATTAGATTTGGGTTTCATTGGTTTGGAACTTGGATTTGACTAGTTTCATTGGAACTGGGTTTTCACTGTTCTGATATCAGAGCTCGATTAAAGTTTGGAGCTGGTGTTTCATTGGTTTCTTTGTTTGCTCAAGTATTTTAAGTATGCTATATTTGCAAGATTTTTAGATTATGCGTTTGACTCTACTCCATCCTTGCAGGTTAAGACCAAGTTTAAAGGTCGTCTAGAAGGAATAGCTGGCCTCGCTTTCTCAAATGTTCTTAATGTGCTTGTATCCTTAGTAGCTGACTCATAGGTAAAATCAGTTGTGGCTGGTTATAGTTTTCTAGCAAGAGTAACCACTGTGTGTAATCTATATAAAAATTGCATATATTCCCATTTGGAAACTATGCATATTATTTTCCTTTTCCCTCAAACCGTTTTAACCTCTGAATAGGAGATTTTGGAATAATTGTTTAGTTTAGTGTTCCTAATTAGATATAAGTCCTAAGTAGATACTACTTTGTGTTTGGAGCACAGACGAATGGTTTAGACTTTCTCTGCTCTGGTCTATTTTAATGATTTCTTTTACTATTGGTTGCTTTTATTGTTGATTCATATGCTATTCAATTGAACCTCTAGATTTATTTTGGAATTTGATAGCAGGAAAATATGGATAACAGGTTGTTCTGAATTTATTTGGAAGTACTTTTTTAATAATTAAAACTGGTAATTAACAACGAGTCTATCTTCGTCTAGATGAATAGTAAGTCATAATATCAAATTTAAATTTCTCATGTCATTTTTCTATTTTATTATTGTTATTTAGACAAAGTTGTATTGTTTGTCAGAATATTAATACTGAGTGGGGAGCACTTTCAAGTTATCTTCCTATAACCTGCTGTCAATCTAAAATTTATCTCTGCATCTTTTAGAACATGATGCAATGAGGTTATATATGTATATTTAATAATCTTCCTTATTGTTGTCTCACAGATTGAGCATATTAGCACGTGGTTGATTATTATTGATGCTTTGACTAAGGGCATGCCAAAATTAAAATTCAAGGATCATGTAGAGAAAATGAGACTTGGTTCTAGTATATAATTGTATTCATTTAGTTGATTAATGAAACTCTTTCACATTTTCATGTTTTCTATATATGGGTCATTAGTAAGACATGTATCTTTATTGATTGATGTTATTCGGCAATTTGGAAATTTATGCTATAAACTAAATTGGGATTAAATTATTTTTGTTCATTGCAGGTATGGCTATGTAACTCTAGAAGATATTCTCGAATTGCTTGATCAGCATATTACAAAAAGGGAGATCATAGAAAGGCTTTGAAGGTTTGTGTATTGGTTTTGCATTATCTAATCCTTACTTGATTTGTCATTGCCGGTATGTTTATTATCCATATGTTGTACACTTGATTTGTCACTGTCGACATACTTAAATTTGCATTATTGTGGTCTACTTGGATTATGATTCAGGATTTTATTATTTATCTTGTTATTTGTCTTTTAGGAGATTAAAAATCAAAGATGGAAAATGTATTGCAACACGATCCTGAGGGCACAAACGATGCAGCTAAAGAAAACATTAAAAAGTACCAGTCATTTCCATCTCTTTCAAGTCCTATATTAATGCTTAATATATAAATTTCTTTCTTTTTTATTTGATGATAAGTTAAAAGCTTACATTTTTAGTATAAACTTTGTTTTGGCTGGCATATGCTCTTTGATGGCTATTCAAGTTGGTTGTATTACAATCAACTGTGATTTTTCCTCTTCAGGCCAAAGGATTCCTTTTTAAATATATTATAATTTGTAGCAATGGTGAGTGAGAATATATATATATATATGATCTAAGTGAGCTTGAAGAAATCGAAGGGCCTCTACGAAGAGTACATCAAAGAAGAGTACATAAGAGATTAGAAATGTATCGCAACTTGATCTTGAGGGTAAAAATGTTGCAACTGAAAATATACGTTAAAAAATAGTAGGAGGTTTTAAGTTAGGTTATATCTGTAGTAAGGATGTATCATGGTCTGTGAAAATATTTATGTAGTTATGTACAGAAGTAATTTTGAAGTGTGTTTTTAGAGTGTTTAGAAGGGATTTATAACAAAAAAAAGAATATCATAGGTAGTGATACTAATGAATGAAATGCTTTTTAAAGAGAAACTGAATTGAATTTTTTATGTGTTGATGAATTTGTTAAGTGTTTAAAAAATGGCTAAGTACATGAAAATATGGCTAAGTGCGTCAAAGTAAATACATGAAAATGCCAAAGTGTGACAATAGTTAAGTGCATCAAAAACAAGTTTGTGAAAATGACCAAGTGTTCAAAAAAATGACTAAGTGTGTGAAGATGGTTAAATTGGTTAAGTGTATGAAAATTACTAAATATGTATATTGGTTAAGTGTATGAAAATTACTAAATATGTATAATGGCCAAGTGCAGAAAAAAACTGCCGGTATAGAACCAAAAACCGTTGGTATAGATAAGACTGTGAAAATGGTTCAGTGTGTGAAAATTGTTAAGTGTGAAAATAAGAGAGTTTGTGAAATGACCAAGTGTGTGAAAATGGTTAAGTATGTGAAAATGACTAAGTGTAAGAAAATTTTTAAGTGTGTGAAAATGACAAATTGTAAGAATATATTTAAGTGTGTAAAATGACCAAGTGTGTGAATATAACTAAGTGCGTAAAATGACCAAGTGTGTGAATATATCTAAGTGTGTAAAACTGGCTAAGTGTGTGAAAAAGCTAAATGCAAAGCATAGTTTTATGAGGGGGAGAGAAAGATATAGAATTTAAAAGTATATGAAATGCATAATTGTGTGAAATTAATATGTATGCCTAAGTGTGAAAATATGGCTAAGTGTATGAGAATAAATAAGAGTATCAAAATAAGTAGGACCATACACAAAAATGGGGAACTAAACTCCATCACTACATGGCGAGTCGTCATTCAAGACTGGCGTTTGGGCCCCAAATGCCAGTCATGGATAGCGATTCACCTACAATGACTGGCATTTGGGGCCTGATGGTGGCGTTTGGGCCCCAAACGCTAGACGCACAGGCGTTTGGTCTCAATACTCCCTATTGGATCGTGGCACATGCATGTCAACTTCTGGAGGGCGTAACTTTTAACTCGGGTGGAATCACGTGGACCGTAAGATATCAAATCAAAGCTTATTCAGAGATCTACGTTTATGGTAGGGTTTATTCATCACAGCTTAGTTTTGGTTCCAAAAATACTGTTTTAAGTACTTTCAGATGCCCTGAAGTTGTTTCGATCTTAATTTTAAGCTTTTTTGTAATTCATATCTCTTTTAATTTTTAGAGTTTTTATATGCTTATAAATGAAAATGCATATAGGTTGTTTTCAAAATTTTATGGTGTTATAATTTATAAAATAAAAGGTTAAAATTTCAAATTTCAATATTCAATTTCAAAAGTTTAGTTGATATGTTCGATTTATAAATAGATTCTGACTTTGGGGATTATACGTGTTCGTCAAACTGATAAATAGGATTTACCAACCATCATAACATCATAACCTATAATTATATATGGTGAAATCCCCTTTCGCTCGATACTTGTTACAAAAGTATAACAACATTATTAATGACAACTTTTAACAAGTTTATGAATAAGTGTTCAATTGTATCGCGAATCTTTAATTAATCCAATCTAATTTCATATAATAAGTGAGTATCATGAATATTTACATTAAAATATCGAATTTTTTTCTATTTTTATCAATGATTTTTCTGGTGTATGGTAAATAATTACAAAAATATCAATTTTGAGAAAATTTGTGAAGAATGAGGATTAGAGCCCTATAAATGGTGATTAGGATAGAGACTGGCGATCACCTATTTGTACATGGCATTTGGAGACTAAAACAGGAGATTGGAGGCATAAAACTCGTGCCTTGCTTTGACGATGCGATAAGCACCTTCAGGATGGCGTTTATGGGCTAAAAATAGGCGATTCGCCTATTAAGTATGGCGATTAGGTTGTACGTATTTGGTGAACCCCACCTAAGAATTATTATTTTGTACGTAATTGGTGAACCCCAGTACGTAATTAGTGAACCCCTCCAAGAATTATTCTTTTGTACGTATTTGGTGAACCCCACTACGTAATTGGTGAACTCACTATGTAATTGGTGAACCTTAGTACGTAATTGTTGAACCCCTCCAAAAATTATTCTTTTGTACGTATTTGGTGAACCCCACTACGTAATTGGTGAACCCCACTATGTAATTGGTGAACCTCAGTACGTAATTGTTGACCCCCTCCAAGAATTATTCTTTTGTACGTATTTGGTGAACCCCACTACATATTTAGTGAAACCCAATACGTATTCGGTGAACTCCAGTATGTATTTGGTGAACCCCTCCAAGAATTATTTCTTTGTACGTATTTGGTAAACCCCACTACGTAATTGGTGAATGCCATTATGTAATTGGTGAATCTCACTTCGTAATTGGCGAATCCCTCAATGAATTATTCCTTTGTACGTATTTGGTGAACCCCGATAAGTAATTGGTGAACCCCGATACGTAATTGGTGAACCCTTCCAATAATTATTCTTTTTATGTATTTGGTGAATCTCACTACATAATTGGTGAACCCACTACATAATTGGTGAATCCCAGTACGTAATTGGTGAACCCCTCCAAGAAATATTATTTTGTACGTATTTGGTAAACTCCATTACGTAATTATTGAACCCATCCAAGAATTATTATTTTATACGTATTTGGTGAACCCCACTACATAAGTGGTGAGCCCCACTACGTATTTGATGAATCCAAGTATGTATTTGGTGAATCCCTCCAAGAATTATTCTTTTGTACATATTTGGTGAACCTGGTACGTAATTGGTGAACCCTAATACGTAATTGGTGAACCCCAATACGTAATTGGTGAACCCCTCCAAGAATTATTCTTTTGTACATTTTTGGTGAACCCCACTACATAATTGGTGAACCCACTACGTAATTAGTGAACCCCAGTACGTGATTGGTGAACCCCTCCAAGAATTATTATTTTATACATACTTGGTGAACCCCACTACGTAACTAGTGAACTCCACTACATAATTGGTGAACCCCAAGTACGTAAGTATTGAACCATTCGAAGAATTATTCTTTTGTACATGTTTGGTGAACTCCACTATATAATTGGTGAACCTCACTACGTAGATGAGCCGCAGTACGTATTTAGTGAACCCCTCCAAGAATTATTCTTTTGTACGTATTTGGTGAACCCCGGTACGTAATTGGTGAACCCCACGACGTAACTGGTGAACCCCAGTACGTAATTGGTGAACCCCTCCAAGAATTATTCTTTTGTACATTTCTTATGAACCCCACTATGTAATTGGTGAACCCCACTACGTAATTGGTGAACTCCTGTACATAATTGGTGAACTCCAATACGTAATTGGTGAACCCCTCCAAGAATTATTATTTTGTACGTATTTGGTGAACCCTAGTACGTAATCAGTGTACCCCACTACGTAATTGGTGAACCCCTCTAAGATTATTATTTTGTACATATTTGGTGAACCCCACTACGTAATTGGTGAATGCCACTATGTAATTGGTGAACCCCAGTACGTAATTGGTGAACCTCTCCAAGAATTATTGTTTTGTACTTATTTGGTGAACTCCACTACGTAATTGGTGAACCCCAATACGTAATTGTTGAACCCCTCTAAGAATTATTCTTTTGTACGTATTTGATGAACCCCACTAGGTAATTGGTGAACCCTATTACGTATTTGGTGAACACCAGTACATATTTGATGAACCCCTCCAAGAATTATTTTTCTGTACGTATTTGGTGAAGCCTACTACATAATTGGTGAACCCCTCTAAGAATTATTCTTTTGTACAAATTTGGTGATCCCCGGTACGTAATTGGTGAACCCCATTAGGTAATTGATGAAACTCAGTACGTAATTGTTGAACTCCTCCAAGAATTATTCTTTTGTACATATTTGATGAATGCCACTATGTAATTGGTGAACCCCAGCACGTAATTGGCATGATCAAGTCAGTATTAATGCAGTCATCGTAGATCATCTTTTTATACGTATTTAATGAACCCCACTATGAGATAAAATAACATTTATATTCGTAATTAATTAAATGAATAAAATCCATAGCTATTCGTAACAATTAAGAAAGTGTGCAAGATGACAGTTAACCACACTAATTATGAGTGCAACTAAAATGTGTAAAAGTGGGAAGAAATGGAGAAACGTTTTTGGACATTTATGTACAAATGTTTTGATGTACTAGACTTAAAATGTCCCTTAAGAATGCATTTGTCACACTATCAATGATTACTCCTAAATGAAGCATTTCAATATATTTGTCACATTCTCAATGGTTACTTTAAATGAAACATTTCAATGCATTTACTTACTAATAACTATCCACTTAGCCAAAATCTTTCTACCTCTCTACATAAGAGAGGCATTTTCCAATATTTTCCTTATATGCATCAAGCTCTTCATATTCCAAGACCCATGTTTCATAAATATCAAACACAAATTCTCAACACACACAGACAATAAAAAGGGAATAAACTATGATGATATACCACGACTGCATTGAATAAAAATTAATCATCACAACTTTATGCTAAATCTCCAAAACAATGAAGCATGCCAATATTAGTGTAAAGGATTTTTTCGGCTAATCAGGGATCAAAGGAATTTTTTTTATAAGGGTTGATTTATATGAGTATTAATTAGAGAGAGTGTGTGTAAGAACAAGAGAGTGTAATGGGTAAATGCTCTGAGTTATCTTTGTTTGAGTTGTATTTAATGTCTATGTTTCATTTAACACTCTGGCCTTATATATGCTTCCAAATTTACATGACTGGATTAGAATAATAATAAAAGGGAGGGGAATGATTATCCTCCCTCTATGATCTCGGAGGTAGTCATTATGCCTAGAGATCACACCCATTCGTGGGGATGTTTCTTCCAGATATGACTGTCTTTCCCTTCCTTACTTATCATTTCCATTTGTCTCATTCAGCCGCCAATCAATCACGGTCACTTGGTGATTTCTCTTTGTTCGAGCTAGTTAGTCGTAGCCACTTGGTAGCCTCTCATCATGTCTCATCCAAGTCATTCAGCTACCTAGCCAATTATGCCACTTGACTCTCATTCCAGATCCATTTCGTCTGTTCACGTTATTCTTCTGATCCTTCTCTTCTCATTCTTGTACAGTTCAACGAGTGCCTTTCCCATTCAGGATAGTTCTTCGAGTCTCAGGTTCCTTTCCCATTCCAGAGGTGTGGGTCATTCCTTAGTCTTTTCCTGTTGACTAGTCACCTTTTCCCATTCTGATATTCTCTTTTGTTCTCAGTATGCATCCGGTCGTTCTTCATTTATTTTCTGTCCATTTTTCTTTCCCTGGTAGTAATGGATGAGCATCCATTTAAGGTTACTATTCCCCTAGTTAGAAATAGGGAAGAATTCAACCACTTCATAGCCTTTCATCAAGACACCTTCCCATCAAATGTAATCTGTGGTTCGGGGAAGGAATCCGTAAATATTTCTCGTGTAATCCACCTTACCATCTCTCTCTAACCCTGATGTACATAGCTTTAGGGTTAAAACTTCATTTCTCTCCTTATTTTCAAGAATTTTTTTAGTACCTTCAACCTTGCCCCTTCCCAATATACACCTAGCACTTACATGGTTGTTTTAGGGATCGAAGCCCTCAATAGGAGGCACAACTTGAATATAGGTGTAAAAGAGATATGCCCTTGTATATAGTGAAAAGACGTGGACGGTCCCCGCGCGAGTGAGAAGTGGGGAAGTCTAGTTACTGACCTCCCAAGTGGAGATAAAGGATGGGAGGAGGATACTCTCCTTATAGGCGGAAACTGGGGCGGCGACGACCGCTAGGTTGTTCCCCGGATCAGGGAAGAGTTTTAGTAAGTGGCTGGAGCTCCCCTTCCTTCTTTCCTTCTCCACTTTTACTTCACTTTGATGTTTTATTGTTGCTAATACTGACAACATGTTTGTTCTTTTTGTTTTGTGCAGACAAAAATATGAACAAGAGGATTTTTATTCTGAAATACGTAGCCGCATGACTCTATGCTTCCTACAATTGCCTAGAACAGGATTAGAAGGACTTACTTGATCCAAGGAGGGAGATTGGGGTTGTTGTTGCCCCAATTCCTGAAGCGGAGACCGTCATTCCTTTGTCATCAGTTTAGCACATCCCTGGTTCGTTCCTATTACTGTTCACTTCCTCTTTCGTGTTGAATCGTCTTGTTCCTTCGACACATCAGAATTTGAGCGGGAGGAAGAGGACGAGGAGGAGAGAGAATGAGAAGCGAGGTGAAAAGAGGCTGAGGAGGAAGCTCTGTTCCTCTTCACCCAGGAACAGCTCGAAATGTCGAAGTGCCTGTGAAGAAACTTGTAGGGGACGCTTGGCGAGAACAAACGTAAAAAACGGGGACTGCCAGTTCGTCAGGCGGCATCTCAGGTGATGTCACCTCCCCCCGTTCCCACTTCTAATGTTATCCTCCCCTTTGTCGCGGTTGATCTCCCTGCCTCGTTACTGAGGCTTCTCTTGTTTAGGGGAGGACCGTCAGACCCCCTCCCCGCGCCTATCTGAGGATACGAGCGTTCGGAGGTGGCGACGATACCCGTGGCACCACCGGTTGCCGCCAACATCAGCTTCCTGAAGGATCCTCGTTCTTCATTAGTGGTTACGAAGGGGATCATGTCTGACGTGGCTACTCCTGCACTCCGCCAGATGTCCGTCTACGATAAGGTCATCAGCCTGAGTCATACTCTGATGCAGGTACTTCCGTTTGCTTTTGTCTTTTTACATCCTTGGTTTTTATACGTAACATCCTTATCAATTTATTCACTAACACTTTTTGAAAAGGTCATGACCTACCACAATGGGCTTCAGGAGGATATTCACTCAACTGAAGAAGATATGGCTGGTTTAAAGAGGAAATTCACTCATTTCTTAGTCATATTTTCTTTTGAGGGTGGGACTTATGAGATGCATCTCTCAATGAATTTTCATGTCCCAAGTTTCTTCTGGGAGTAGAGCTTATGAACTGTCCCTCCCAAGAACTTGTTATGCCCTTAATTCTTTATGGGAGTATGACTTATGAACTGCCACTCCCTATAACTTTTTATGCCCTTAATTTCCTTCTGGGAGTAGGACTTATGAAATTGCCCTCTCCAGAACCTTTTATGCCCTTAATTCCTTATGGGATTAGGACTTATGAACTGCCCCTCCCACGGACTTTTTAGGCCCTCATTTTCATTTTTAATGATGATTTAGCTAAGGAGAGAAGATGGGCATCAATGTTTTTACGTGGAAAACCCTTGCAGGAAAAAAACCACGGGAAATGTGTTCCACTTATAATGAGTTTTTACATTCTTTATAGAAAATATTTCTTCAGATGAACTGCGTTCCATGGTTTCTGCAATTCCACTCCTCCTATTTTGAGGTGGTAATAGCCGCTTACTTCTATTTTGCTGATGACATATGGTCCTTCCCATGTTGGCTCGAGCTTCCCTTCCGTCTAGAAGATTTTTCTAAGGACCTGATCTCCCGTATGAAATTCATGCTTCCTTACTTTCTTCTGGAAATATGATATCCTTTTTTATTGTAATGGGCCATTCTGATCAGGGTCGCTTCCCATCTTCCATCTAGTTCATCAAAACTGTTTCTTAGGAGTTCTTCATTATGTTGTTCATTTAACTCATATATGATGGTGGGGCTTCCAATTTTCACGGGAATGACTGCTTCTGCTCCCTATGCTAGAGTGAACGAGGTTTCACCCATCGTTTCTCTAGAAGTTATTCTCTATGCCAACAAAACTGTGGGTAGCTCTTCCACCCATTTCCCTTTAGCGGACTCCAACCATTTCTTCAAGTTATCAAGTATGACCAGGTTTGATCTTTCTGCTTGCTCATTCCCCTGTGGATAGTAAGGCGTGTAGAATTTGTTTGTGATTTTCAGATCTTCACAAAATGTTCTTACTACCAAGATTTGGGGTATCCCGTACCTAGACATTAAGTTTTTCCATAGGAATCATTTTACTTCTTCATCCTGAATTCAGGCAAAGGATTTAGCCTCGATCCACTTAGTAAAATAATCCGTTGCTATCAATAAAAAATGCTTCTGGGAAGGTGCCATAGGGAGTGGCCCAACAATATTCAGGGCCCACTACATGAACGGCCAATTACTAGCCATGATTTTGAGTTCTCCGGAGGCATTTCTTATTACGTGTGCGAAGCGCTGACACTTGTCCCGCCTTTTCACATATTGTATTGGCATCCTGATGCATTCGAGGCCATATAGTATCATTCATGACTTTATGGGCTAGTGATCTGCCTCTAGTGTTGTTTCGCATATCCCTTCATGAATTTCCGTTAACACATATTAGGCCTCCTTTTCCCGTAGACACTTCAGGTTCGGTCCTACAAACGTTTTCTTATATAATACCCCATTATTCAACGTGTGCCTGACACCCCATTATTGCACCTTCTTGGCAAGTAGTTTGTTGTTAGGAAGCATTCCTTCTTCAAGGAAGCGGATTATCTCATCTTGCCAACTGGGCTCCCGTTTAACTTCTACATCAACCACGATATTTAACGGGAGCGAGATGTTTGGCTCCTCTAGAATTTCACAGGGAGATTCCTTTTGTAAGGGAAGCGTAATGAAGATCCAAGATTCACCAACGCATCTGGGTGCCCGTTGTCTATTCTCGGGATCTGTTGAATCTCATAATTTTTTAGCTTGCCGAGGAGATCTTTTACTCGTTGTAAGTAGTTCATCATTCATTCATATTTGGCTATATATTCCCCCGTGACCTATTTCATAATTAGCATGTAATCAAAAAATATTTTTACATCGGTTACCTCATATTCCTGCAGCAAAGATACTCTCACGATCAATGCTTCATATTCTGCTTCATTATTTGAAGCATTGAATCTGAAGGAGATGGATTGCTCCAATGTTTCCCCGAAAGGTGTTTGTATGACTACTCCCACTTTTGCTCCCCTATTATTTGATGCATCATCAACAAAGAGTTTCCATGTTCATTCTTTCTCCGTTTAATGGGGTTCCTTTTCGACTTTCTCTTAGTGAAGTCTGCCACGAACTCTGCTAATACTTGCTCGTTTATTGAAGTTGAGGGTTCGTAACTGGTGACGTACTAGCTCATCTCAATTGACCACTTTACTATTCTCCCGCTTGCCTCCATTTAGTACAGAAGGCTTTTAGCGGGTGGATCTGTTAACACCTTGATGCTGTGGGCCTAAAAATAAGTCCTTAACTTCCGCGCTATAGTTACAATGGTCAGTACCACTTTCTCCATCTGTTTGTATCACGTTTCTGCCGCTACAAGACTTTTGCTCATGAAGTATACGAGTTTTTGTTTCTTTTCCTCTTCTTTGATGAGTACTGTGGTGACTGCCCTTGTTGAGAAGGCTATGTTTAACAGAAGTTGCTCGCCAGGATTAGGTTTGGAGAGTAAAAGGGAGTTGTTAGGTACTACTTAATCTTGGCAAAGACTTCTTCACAATCTTCATTCCAGACGCTCGTGGAATTATACCACAACCTCTTGAAGAAAGGCTTGCATCTGTCCGTTTACCTAGCGATGGACCTATTTAGAACGGCTAATCTTCCCGTTAACCCTTGGATTTATTTGAGGTTCTGTGGGGTCTTCATTTCTATGATTGCCTTTACCTGATCTGGGTTTACTTCGATTCTCTGTTATGTAACTAGGTGCCCAAGAAACTTTCCCACCGCTAATCCAAAAGTGCACTTCTCTGGGTTCAGATTCATGGAATTTCTCCCTAGAATAGAAAACGCTTCTTCAAGGTCCTGAATGTGGTCTTCTTGGTTCTTACTTTTGACTAACATGTCATCAACATAGACTTCCATATTCTTCCCGATCTGCTCGCGGAAGGCTTTGTTCACAAGCCTTTGATAAGTTGCATTTACATTTTTTATACCAAAAGGCATGACTTTATAACAATAGACATCGTACTCAGTTATGAAATAAGTTTTTTATGATCAAGTTGGAATGTTATACCTAATTGTAACCTGAGTAAGCATCCATGAAACTGAGCAGTTCGTGCCCTGAAATGGAATCTACCATTTGATCTATCCTTGACAGCGGATATTCGACTTTGGGGCATGCTTTGTTTAGATCAGTGAAGTCCACACAGATACTTCACTTCTCGTTCTTCTTTTGCATCATTACCACATTAGCTAGCCATTCAAGATAGTTCACTTCCCTAATAAAATCTGATGCCAAGAGCTTCTCGACATACTCTTTGATCGCTTGATTTCATTCAGGGGCGAAGCTTTTTTTCTTTTGTTTTAAAAGTTGTACGATGGGATCCATGTTTAACCTGCGATAAATGATCTCTTTTGAAATGTCGGGCATCTCCTGTGCCGTTTCTGCAAATACAACTCCGTTTTCCTTTAGAAATTTCACCAACTTTCTCTTCTTATTTTCCTCGAGACGGGCTCCAATGTTGGTCATCTTTTGGGTCTCTTCTTCCAAACATATGAGCTCTGTTTCCTCTCTCTCCTCAAACCTTGGGCCGTCTTGCCTGTTTTCCTGCGATTACTATAAATCCGCAAGTCTTTTTCCTTCGGCCTTCTCCGTAGCCCTTTTCTTAGCGGATTCTAGAGCGGTCACGGAACAGATGCGAGCCGCAACCTGGTCACCTTTTATTATTTTCACTCCCTCTGGTGCTGGGTACTTCAACACTTAGTAGAATGGTGAGGGTACAACCTTCATCTTGTTAAGCCAGGTCCTCCCCAAGATTCCGTTGTATAGGGACGTCGTTCCCAGCACCATGAACTCGGTCATATAGTTAAACGGATCTGCGTTCACAAGGATAGTTAAAGTTCCTTCCGAGTAGTTGATGGCTCCGTTGAAACCAATCAATGGTTGTGAAGTCCTTGGCAACTTTTGATCTCCCATGGATATGATCTTACAAAATTTAGAATCCAAGCTTTCCTAACGGATTATTTATTGGTTTCCTTAAGTGTTCATTCTGAAACTGAATGATTATTGAGCTCAAATTTATAATAAGATTATAAATTAGCCATTTACTAGTGGATAAATGGTACTTAAGGATCAATAGGTAATTAGAAGGGTCAAATTGGTAATTTTGACCAGTTCTAATTTATGAACCAATAATTGGAGGACAAAACTACATTAAATGATTATATCAGTGGATTACGTAAGAATACTCTATAAATATATTATATAATCACTAAGAGTTCAATTCCATATTTATAGTGGAGTAATAATGAAATTCATAAATAAAATTATTTAATTAAAGTGTTTAATTAATAATCTGGTTTATTGAAGCTTAGGATTATAGGTCCATGGTATTCAAGTCACATCTATACCATGCAGTCTAGGGTATGAATATTTCAGGATATGAGAAAATGACTAACTTATAAAGTAATTTTATTCTAGGGCAAGTACATAATTATGAGATAATTATGTGTGATTAATTAACTAAGAATTAATTAATTGAATTATTTATATATATAAATGTAATTTTCAGAATTATAAATAAATATATATATATATATATATATATATATATTTATTGATTATTTTTAATTATCGATAAGTAAAACATAATATCTAATTTGTTAAATTAGATAATTAAATTATTATTAGATAATATTTTGGATCAACTAAATTTTTTATTTGCAAAATAACAGATAATTTAGTTGATAGAAGTAATCAGATACGTTAATTTTGAATTAACTAATATCTAGATATTTATCCGATTAAAATAAATATTTAATTTACATAATTGTCATGTGTCAATCACTGATTGAGTATCAAAAATTGAAGTAGACTACTGTCTTGCCATGTGGCACTACAGTGATGTTGTGAGGCACAATTCCTCACAGCACGCTGCAGTGCCATGTGGCACTGCAATTGTGCATCATTATACAGTGGGTCCCATTGTATTGGGTAATTTGAAATTAAATATTATTTTTATTTTTTAATTATCCCTAAATAACTGATACGTCGTTATCTAAAATAAGATACAGATTTTATTCGGATAGCCTAAGTTGATGAATTATTTGATCAGATCATCAGTTGATCAATTAGATAATTAAGTTGTGAACACAATTGCTCAGAGTGATTTTTCTCTACGATTAAAAGTTAATAAAATCTCCAAAAAGAATAATCATCGTGTTCTTTTATAGAATCATCTCACAAAAGTCATTTTCAGTAAATCTCTATATCTCATGTGCTGAGAATATCTGGAGACACAAAAAGTATCTTGTAATATTCTACGTGACCACACACGTCCTAGTGCGTTGAAGATTGACTTGGAAGAACTTGGTGTGGATCTCAGAGTCTACTGATAATTGGAACGGTTTTGTGGGACGGAAGATCGATCGGTTTTACAAAGATGCCTGATTAAGACCATAAGAGGTATATGATTCTTAACTTTATATATTGTAGATTTAATAAATAAATATATAATGGATCCTGACTGATTGAAAAAAATATCAATAAAAAGGTTTTTTTTGTTATAGTGGCATTGCGTAATTTTTTTTAATCAAAAGATTCATTTTTAATATATAATGTAGATTTAATATGTAAATATATAATAGTTCCATGCGCCACACGCTTCCGCATCGCATGCGCCGCGACGACCAACAAGTGGTATCAGAACAAAAGATCTTTAGTAAGTTCTATTGTAAACATTGTCAAATGAGCTTTTTTCTTGGCCTAGTAAAGCATAAAACAAAGTAGTATTCTCTTTCCTTATTCAATCAATAAAAGTTCCTTATTGTAAACATTGTCAATAGGAATTCTTTTAGAATTTCAGTGCCGGCACTAGAAATTAGATTTTCGGCGCTGGCGCCGCCAATTCTAGATTACGGGCAATGTCGACGAAATTTATTGTTCCGGTGAATTCGCCAGAAAAATTGGCAACGGCGGTTGGTGGTCGTCGGCCGACAGCGATGGTCGGTGACCAGTGGCGGTGGTCGGTGACGACTGTGGTTGGATGGCGGTAGGAGAGTCCTATAGTTGGTGGCAACTATTGTCATATTTGAGGAAGTTTCACAGAAATTCTGATACAAACCAACCCTATCACTATAGGGTTTGGTGATAACTATATCTCTATCTATTATCCTTTTAAATTTTGAAATTAATATAATTTTAAATTAAATTTTTAATTTTTAATTTTGTGAAAATTAGAAATTAATAGGTTGATTAAGTTTGACCCAAATTAGAAATCAAATAAAATATTTATTTGACTGAGTCAAAGTAAACTAATTTTAAAGGGATAATTATAGAATTTATTTTTAATTAAGAAAAATAGTTTTTCTTAATTAAATAGAATTTTATTCAAAGCTTGGAGATTGTGAAGATGGATATCAGGAGAAGAAGTTAATATTTGGGAAATATATATTCTTGAAATCCACTTTCTAATTTTATTTCTTTATTTTAAGGGTTGTAATTTAGAAATATCCAATAGTCACTCCGTCCATTGTTATTTTATTTAATTGTTAAATAATTATTTTAATTGTTATATTTGATAACATGTCCATGCAATAGTCGATCACATGCCATACATGAAATCTCACATAGTTTCATTTGATCATGCATCTTATCAGTAGAAATATAATTTATTAGGATTATCCTAATATGTTTATATGTATTATTTTTGGAAATCAATTGCATGTAAACTATTAGATTTGAATTAGTTAAGACTTGGTAATTACGCCACACTAAGGGCTATAGTAACCTTTAGGATAAACCGAATTTAGTAAAAGAATTTTATTAAAGTTTGATGAATATTTTTAATTAGTTAATCTAAATTTACTTAATTATGACTTAGACGCTTTAGAAGATTAAATGAACTTAGACCAATGAGATTGATATAAGTGATTATTAAAAATCATTGGGTTATTATTTTAACCAATGATTAATTTGGAATTAGTTAATTAGATAAAAATGGAAACACATAATCCTAAAATAGTGAATGAGAGAAGGTTGACATGTCAATGTAACCTAAGTCTCCATCATTAGTACAACACCGTGAGGTGTAGTAAGAGCCTCGAGATGGCTTTGTTTTTATCCCCCTAAGAAAGGTTTCAAGTTGTACCAATACCAATGTTGGACGTCTTAAGAAGATAGAAGGAAGTGATGTAGTTTAGTTTTGACCAACCCTAAGGCAGCATATTCTAAACGAAGTCATGGAATCGGAAATGATGGTCACACTCATAAAATTTCAAATAAGTTTTCATGTGGATAGTTGTGACTTGACCGAACAAGCGATACCTTTTGTTAAAAGAGAAAATATGAGATATTTTAAGTTTTAATTGATAAGGATAAGAATGTCTCATAGATAGTCTGAGGTTAATCTGGCTGACTAGCACATTAATCGTTGGGTTGTTTTATCGTGATTAGTAATCGTTAAATTTGTGTGTTTATTATGTTGTATTCATGCATCACGTTTAATTTTCAAATTCTAGATATTTATCAATTATATTGAATCTTGTATGTTTTATATTTTAGTTATCAGTATTATGTCTACCATGGGCAAACTTGTTACTGCTTTACTCGCTCTTAAGAAATTGAATGGTAATAACTTCGTATGTTGAAAATCAAATATGAAATTAATATTGATTTGTGAGAATCATAAGTTCGTTCTTACTAAGAAATGTCCTGAGGAGCCCGCTGCTAATGCCCCTAAGAATGTTAGGGACAAATATGATGTTTGGGTCATATCAAATAACAAGGCGAAGTGCTACATGCTTGTGAGCATGAATAATGTTCTGAGAACTAAGCATGAAAGCATTGAGACTGCCTATGAGAGATGATGGAATCTCTACAGGCTATGTTTGGGAAGTAGCCTAATCAAAGTCATCATGAGGCCACTAGAAGCTATATGATAACTAAGATGAGAAAGGGTACTTATGTGCGAGAAAATGTTTTGAACATGATCAATATAATACACGAAGCAGAAGTACATGGGGTGACCATTGATGAGCAGACTCAAGTAGCATCATGCTAGAGTAGCTCACACCAACTTTTTCTGCGTTCACGACTAACTATGTTATGAACAAGTTATGATTCAACATGACCCAATTGTTGAAAGAACTACAGACTTTTGGATCATTCAACCTTAGAATGACCAAAGAGGGCGAGGTAAATGTTGTCGAGCAAAAATCTTCTTCCACTATTAAAACTAACAAGAGGAAGAAGATCAATGGTAAGGGCAAAGGTAAGAACAAGAAAGGAAAGAAAGGCAAGACATCACCAAAAGCCAAGAAGAATAAGAAAGACAGCAAGCCAAGGGAAAATGTTTCCACTGTAGGGTTGAAAGTCATTGAAAGAGAAACTAAAACAAGTATCTCTTCGAGATGAAAAGAAAGATAAATATGATTTACTTGCACTTAAAGCTTGCTTAATAGAATATGATTTTTCATCCTTGATACTTGATTATGGAGCCACTAACCATGTATATTTTTCTTTGCAGATGCTTGATTCATCAATGGAGCTGGCTGATGGCGAGGTAATTTTGAAAGTTGGCAGTTGTGCGCTTGTGTCAGCTAAAGCATTAGGGATAGTCCGTTTACTTTTTGGATATAATTATTTAGATTTGAACGATGTTTATTATATTCAAGAATTTGATTTCTCTTTCTTTTTTGCAAGTACAGTTATTCAACTTTTATTAATAAAGAGTTTATTATTTCAAAGAATGGATTCGATATTTTTCATGAAAAAGTTATAAACAGACTTTATATGCTTAAACCAACTGAACATTCATTAAATAATTTTAAATTATTGAAAGTATCAAAACCTAAAAGTAACAAACGATATAGAGTTTATCATGATGATGATGATAAGGCATATCTTTGGCATCTTAAATTGGAACATATTAATCTAGATATGTTAAACAGGTTAACAAAACATTGTGCTTTGAGAGAATTAAAAGTTGGAACTCTTCCTATTTGTGAATCATGTCTAGTGGGTAAAATGACCAAGAGAGATTTCATAGGAAAGGGTCAAAGAGCCAAGAAACCACTTGAGTTGGTACATAGTGATGTTTGTGGATCGGTCAATGTACAAGCTAGAGGTGAGTATGGGTATTTCATCACTTTTATTGACGATTACACAGAATATGGTTATACTTACCTAATGCAAAGAAAGTCTGAAACTTTTGGAAAGTTTAAAGATTTTAAAGCTAAAGCTGAAAAACAATTAGGTAAATCATTGAACACCCTTCGATCCGATCGAGGTGGTGAATACTTGGTTTTAGAATTTAAGGATTATTTACTAGAGTGTAAAATCTTATCCCAGGTCGTAGCACCTACAACACCACGGCAAAATGGTGTTGCAGAAAGGAGAAACTGAACTTTATTAGATACGGTTTGGTTGATGTTAAGCTACTCATCACTGCCACTTACATTTTGGGGATATGAATACACACACAAACTTAGATTTTGAATGTAGTGCCCTCTAAGTCTCTAAACAACATGCCTTTAGAGTTATGGAATGGCTCCAAACCTAGCTTTGTCATTTCTGTATATGAGGGTGTCCAACTAATGTTCTTAGATCCAAGACCGAAAAGTTAGACTCGAGGTCTGAGGTATGCATATTCCTAGGCAATGCTACAATGACAAGATATGGGCACTTTTATAGTCACAAGGATCAAAATGTGTTTGTATCGACAAATGTAACCTTCCTTGAACATGACTATATGAAAAACTGTAAACTTCGTAGCAAAGTAGTTCTTGAGGAATCAACGGCTGATGAGATAAGACCACCTTCAATTCCTATTGATAAATGACAAACCAGATACACACAATTCCTGCAGAGGAAATCCTGGTGCAACGTCGTAGTGGGAGAGTTGTGAGACAACCACTTTGCTATGAACTAGAAGCACATGTCCTAGTGTCAGACACTGATGATGATCCATTATCTTATGACGAAGCAATAGATGATCTTGAAAAGGAGAAATGGCAAGAAGCCATGAACCAGAAAATGGAATTTATATATTCCAATTTCATCTAGGATGTTGTAGATCCACCTAAAGATGTTAGGCCCAGGCCTATTGGATGTAAATGGATTTTAAAGAAGAAAAGAGGTGAAAATGGGAAAGTAGAGACTTTCAAGGCACGATTAGTAGCCAAGGGCTATACACAAAGAGAGGGAGTCGATTATGAATAGACATTCTCCCCTATAGCTATGCTCAAATCCATTCACATCCTTTCACCCATAGCCACTAATTTTGACTATGAGATATGAAAAATGGACGTCAAGACAGCTTTTCTAAATGGCTCTCTTGAAGAAAGCACTTATATGATCCAAATAGAAGGGTTCGTACAAAAGGGACAACATCTGAAAGTATGCAAGTTGCTTAAATCCATTTATGGATTAAAGAAAGCATATAGATCTTGGAAATCTTACCTTTGATGAGATTATAAAGTCTTATGGCTTCGAGCAAAATGTTTACGAAGCCTGTGTTTATAAATACATGGAAGATAAGATAGTTATTTTCTTATTTTTTTTATGTTGATGATATTCTTCTCATTAAGAATGATGTAAAAACTTTGTCAAAGTTAAATAAGTGGTTAGCTGAGAAATTTCATATGAAAGATTTGTGAAAGGCGAGCTATGTTCTAGTGAGCTATGTTCTAGGCATCCAAATCCTAAAGGATAGAAAGAACTAGCTCTTGGCAATTTCTCAGGCATCTTATATTGATAAGGTGCTGGAGAGATTCTTTATGGAGAATTCCAAGAAAGGTCAACTACCGACCAGACATGGAATTATCCTCTCCAAGAAACAATGTCCTACGATACCTCAGGAGGAAGAGGATATGAGAAAGGTTCCTTATGCTTCAGCAGTTGGAAGTTTCATGTATTTCATGTTGTGTACGAGACCGGACATCTGTTATGTAGTTGGAATTATCAGTCGTTATCCACCGAATCCAAGTTTGGAACATTGGATTGCAGTAAAGCACATTCTCAAGGTATCTTAGGAGAACAAGAAACTATATGCTTATTTATTCAGGTGGAGACCTGAACCCCACTAGATATATTGATTCAGATTTTCAATGAGACAGAGATTGTCAAAAGTCAACGTATGAATCACTATTCACCCTAGGTGGTGGAGTTATAGTCTGGAGAAGTGTTAAACAATCAAACATTGCAGATTTCACTATGGAAGCGGAACATATAGTGGCTTGTGAAGATGCAAAAGAAGTGGCTTGGTTCAGAAAGTTCTATATTGATCTGAAAATAGTTCCAGATATGGACACGCCACTAATCTTATACTGTGATAATAGTGGGGCAGTAGTGAATTTCAAGGAACCGAGGAGTCGCAAGAGGAGCATGCACATAGAGAGTAAGTATCATATTGTAAGAGATATCGTGCATCGAAGGGATGTGACTGTTATGAAGATTGCGTCAAAACTGAACGTGGCTGATCTTTTTACAAAGAGACTTCCTATGGAGTCATATGAGGGTCACGTACGTAACATTAGATTGAGAGAAATGTCTCATTTGTTTTAGGACAAGTGGGAGATTGTTGAGGGTTATGCCCTCAAAGCATGTGTATTGACTTTTTTTATATGAAATTATGAGCATTACATTTTTCTTATAATTATTCTTTTAAATTATTATTGAATTAAATAATTTATATAAATATCCAAAAATTTCATATTCATTAATGAGACTATGATCTTATATTAGTACGAGAGGATTAAGATCATAGATAATGAATAAAATTGTCAGCAATATATTAAAGTATGAAATCTTTAATAAATGATTGCTAGTACGGTTCACTAATCATTATGAATGCATGTGATCTAGATCCAGATCATAGATATGCATAGACATGTTAGTGAATGTACTTTATACAATGAGATTATATATGACTGGACTTATGTGAATTAATATCATTATCAACGCATCGTTTATCATAAAAATTTAATACACATCAATTTGATAATTATATGTAGACCAGTCTGAATCTTGAGTAGTCATGAAACTCCATACATGTCAACTGGGTCTTCTGATTCACTCGCTAAGGTTTATTTGTAAAACAGGCTAGTGACTTTTGTTTTGGAGATTCAGTGATATGCATGGCTGGGAACATGATCTTACAAAATTGGAATACAAGCTTTCCTAACGGATCGTATATTAGTTACCTTAAGTGTTAATTTTGAAACTGAATGATTATTGAGCTCAAACTTATAATAAGATTATAACGTAGTCATTCACTAGTGAATTAATGATACTTAAAGATCAAGAGGTAATTAGAATGGTAAAATAGTAATTTTGACTAATTCTAATTTACGAACCAATAATTGGAGTACAAAACTACATGAAATGATTAAGTGGACTACGTGAAAATACTCTGTAAATACATTCTATAATCACTCAGAGTTCAATTTCATATTTATAGTGGAGTTATAATGAAATTAATAAATAAGATTATTTAATTAAAGAGTTTAATTAATAATCTACTTTATTAGAGCTTAGGATTATAGGTCTATGGTCCCCAAGTCACCCTTACACTATGCAGTCTAGGGTATGAATATTTCAGTACATGAGAAAATGACTAACTTTCAATAAATTTTTATTCTAGGGCAAGTGCATAATTATGAGATAATTATGTGTGATTAATTAATTAAAAATTAATTAATTGAATTATTTATATATATAAATGTAATTTTCAGACTAATATATAAAAATAATTATCGATTATTTTTTAATTCTCGATAAGTGAGACAAATAATCTAATTTGTGAAATTAGATAATTAAATTATTATTAGCTAATATTTTGGATCAACTAAACTTTTATTTGTGAAATAACAGATAATTTAGTTGATAGGGGTAATCAGATATGTTGACTTTGAATTAACTGATATCTAGATATTTATCTCATTAAAAAAATATTTAATTTACAGTAATTGCCACATGTCAATTACTGATTAAGTATTGAAATTGACATGGACTACTGTGGTGCCACGTGGCACTACAGTAGTAGGGATGCGACGTTGTAGTGCCATGAGGCACGGTGCTGTCTCACAGCACACTGCAGTGCCATGTGGCATCGCAGTTGTGCACCATTTTGTAGTGGGCCCAACTCTATTGGTCAATTAAAAATTAATATCATTTTTAATTTTTAATTATCCCTAATTAGCTGATACGCCATTATCTAGAATAAGATATAGATTTCATTTGAATGGCCTAAATTGATGAATGAGTTGATAAGATCATTAGTTGATCAATCAGAGAATTGAGTTGTGAACACAATTGCTCTGATTGATTTTCTCTACGATTAATAGTTAATCAAATCTCCAGAAAGAATAATTATCGTGTTTTTTTAGAGAATCGTCACAAAGTCTTTCTTAGTAAATCTTTAGATTTCATGTGTTGAGAATATCTAGAGACAAAAAATATCTTGTGATATTCTACGTGCCCACTCAGATTCTGGTGCCTTGAGGATTGAATTAGAAGATCTTTGTGTGGATGTGGATCTCAGAATTTACTGATCGTTACAACAGTTTCGTGGAATGGAGGATCGATCAATTTTGCAAGGATTCTTGATTAAGACCACAAGAGGTTCAATATAATTCATAATCTTGTATGTTGTAGATTTAATATATAAATATATAGTGGATCCTGACTGATTGAATAGAGTTTTCAATAAAAAGTTTTTTTTTGTTATCGTGGCATCGCACAATTTTTGTTTTACTAAAATATTCAATTTTTATTAGAAGTTTAATTTTTAAAATGGCCATGTGCTATACGCTTCTGTCGCGCACGCGTCGCGATGACCACAAGTATATCTTCCTTTCCTTTTCCATTGTTCCTTTCTGTTCTGTTAATCCTATAACCGTGTCAATGATACGGAGGGGCTGCTTCCCCTTGTCTCTCTTGTCTTCCCCATGACTGTCTTTCTCAGCCTCCCACTTCTGTTCTTCTATTTTTACGAATGGAATAAGTTATCCTTCCTTGATCAGTTGTTCAATATAATCTTTAAGCTGAAAATAGTCTTGTGTGTAATGCTTGTTGCTCATGTGGTAGGAGCAGTACTTGTCTTTATCCACATATCTTGGTTCCTTGGTGAGCGAGGCTAGTCTTTTCACCAAAGTTTATCTTTGATAGACTCCAGTATCTGGTTGATCGAACGGTGTGTAGAATTTATCCCGTGGGTGGACTCTGTCGAGATCCCCCCTTGGGTACATGATTCTTTCTTGCTTGATATTCTTCCCATCTTCTCTTTCCGTTTCGTCGTGCTTCCTTTTTTGGGTCTCATACCTCTTTCCCATTTTCGCGATTCCTCTTTCTTCCATTCAGTTATTCTCTACATACTCCATTTTTCTTCCTCTAGAGTGATGTATGCTTGCGCCTGTTGGAAAACTTCCGCCATAGAAAGGGATTTCACTTTAAAAAGATCCTCAAAAAAGGGTGATTCTAGGCCAGACCTTGTCGGAAGGCCAATCTAGAGAACCGATCATCACATTTCTCGACCCTAGCCATCTCGTCTTTAAAGAGATGCGTGTACTCTCATAGAGACTCCCCTTCCTTGGTAGAGATTGTCATAAGGTGTTCTGAGTCTTCATTGACCGTACGCTAAGTAGAGTATTTTTCTATGAAAATGGAGGACATGACAAGGAAGCTAACGATTGAGTGCATTGGCAAGGAGTGATACTGCTTCAAAGTCATCTCGTCTAGACTAGTGGGGAACATTCTACACATCAACCTGTCATCATGTGGGTATAGGGCCATGTCTTGTCTGAATCATCAAAGATGATCTACAGGATCAGTTATTCCTTTGTAGCAATTGAATTTGGGAGCAACAAATTTTTTGGGTATAGGTGCCGCTAGGACTTATAGGCTTAATAGCGTTCAAATAAGGGATTTGAGGTTAGTTTTTCCCGTACTCTCGAGATTCCTCATTTCCATCATCTTTCGTTTCGATAGTTCTTCTATTGCTTCCTTTGACATGACTCGAGATTGTCGAGCTTCTCCCATAGCCTCCTTCATGTGGTTATGCGACTGGACTTCCTCTTCCCGTCGCATGTTTTTACTATTCTCGTAGTCTTGTCTTCCGTCTTGATGGTTGCCCCTAGAGTGGGCTTCCTGTTCATTGTTATTTTCTTGTTCATCATCATTCACCCGTTGATTAACCTCTGCTAGTGTTTTTGCAAGTTCATGTTGTAGTGTGTTGATCCGATCTCATACATTTCACCATGCGTTACGCATTGCTTCAGCGTTCCTTCGTTCCATCTCATACATCCCATTTAAGATCGTCTACATCATTTTCGTTGGTGGGGTTAGTTCATCTATGAGGCCATCTCCATTTCTGGTTTCGTTGATCTCATTTAGGGTTGCGTTGAATCTGGTTCTAGACATGTTCATGGCCTTGTTGGGTGAGCCTCTTGAGCTTTTCTCTCAGCTATCAACGAGAGCACCAAAATGTAAAGGATTTTTTCTACTAATCAGGGATCAATGGAAAAAATATTGATAAGGGTTGATTTATATGAGTATTAATGAGAGAGAGTGATAGTGTAAGAACAAGAGAGTGTAAGGAGTAAATACTCAGAGTTATCTTTGTTTGAGTAGTACTGAAGGCCTATGTTTCATTTAACACACTGACCTTATATAGGCTTCCTAATTTATATGAGTTGATTAGAATAATAATAAAAGAGAAGGGAATGAATATCCTCCCCCTATAGTCTCGGAGGCACTCATTATGCCTAGAGATCACACCAATTCATGGGGATGTTTATGCCAGATATGGCTCTCTTTCCCTTCCTTACTTATTAGTTCCATCTACATCATTCAGCCGTTAATAAGTCACGGTCACTTGTTGATTTCTTGTGGTTCAAGCCAGCCAGTCGTAACCACTTAGTGGTCTGCCATCCTGTCTCACTTGAGTCATTCAACTACCTAATCAATCATGCCACTTGATTGTCATTCTGGATCCCTTTCGTCCGTTCCCATTCTTCTTCTTATCCTTCTCTTCCCATTCTTGCACAGCTCAGTGAATGCCTTGCCCATTCAGGATAGTTCTTCGAGTCTCAGGTTCCTTTTCCCTTTCTAAAGGCGTGGGTCCTTCGTTAGCCTTTTCCCATTGACCAGTCAACTTTTCAAGTTCTTGTGCTCTTTCTCGTTCTCGGTATGCGTCCCGTCGTTCTTCATTTATTTATGAGTGTCTCGCGACATCAGTCTTCTCTCTCGTTTCCACTTTTCACAAGCCTTTTGGTTGAATCTCTTTCTTCACATAACAGTGGGTATTTTTTACATGTTCCATTAATACTAACTTGATCAACCAAAAATCATTTTTTTTTAGAAATCGAAAAGTTCCAAAAAAAAATCTAACAAATTGCATTTGTTTTATAGAAGACATTTTTGTCTCAGATGAGATAGAAAAACATTTATTAGTAACTGATTAATTATTAAAATCCATGATTAGTCATAACATATAAGCAAAAATTCAAGATGACAGTTAACTACACCAATTAGGAATGCAACTAGAAGGTGTAAGATGACAGTTATTCACACCAAATAGAATTTCAATTGTGTGTGGGGGGGATGGGTATGAGAATATTTTTGAACAATTTCTTCCATTTTTTATTGATACATTACATAATTTTTTAACTTACATGTGGCGTTTAATAATTGTTACTTTTAAAATTATAATAAATTGATCAAAATAGACATTAATTTTTTAAATTCATTCACCTATTTAATGAACTTAAAAAAATAATTAATTAATAAGAAATTAGTTAATTTAGTTTGATAACTTTAAATGAGTACTAGCAAGTTAGTTAAGAATATAACAAAAATATATCTTTCTACTAATTTATTTTAATATAAAGGAAAAGTAAATTATCTATATAGAATCTAAACAGTATAAATTTAAAATATAATCAATTATAACACAATTTTAGAAACTTCAATTCTCTTTACTCTTTTTTATGTTAGTATAATTAGTATGTTACATGAACTATTAATTTTAATATTAAATTATTCACTTTATAAAATTCTTTGATGTAAATCTATTTATTTAAACTATTTTATCTCTGAATTTTTTACAACTCATATATTTTTAATAATTAGAATAATATATATGATTTTGGTAGAGAGAATATCATGAGACGTATCTATTCAGAATTTCATATAATAGTGAAGGCATGTGTCAAAAAAATACTTTCTCCTCTTAGTCCCATTTATATATACTATAGACTGAAAAATGAAAAAAAAAAGATTTGAAGTACTAATTTCAATCACAAATTATTCATTTATCCAGTTCTTTAATAAAATTCGATCTACTGAAACTAAGTTGTCTCTTGTTAATAATTGACATGATAAATATGATTTTGAAAGAGAGAATATCAAACGACTTATTAATTTGGAATTCCATATAATAGTAAGCGCAATTTGTGTCTAAAAATGTTTCTCCCCCCTAAGCCTCATTTTGAAGTAGTAGTGATAGTGATTTAGTTTGTATTATATGCTTTTAATTTTTTTTCTAAAAACATGCATAATGCTGTACAACTTAGTTGAATATAAATATATGAGTAAATAAAAATAATAACAATATAATATTCTCTTAATTTTACTCATATAAATTAAAAACAAATAATACGATACTAAACAGATTTCTTTTTGGTTTACATAACACAAAATGATCATACATAATAATTATAGCTAAAAATATAATAGATTCAACTACACGTACATCACACGTATATATTAACTAATAGATAAAAAAGTGGATCAAGTATCATATCCAACTTTATGAAAAACTATCTTATAATTAATGTATTTATATATTAATGAATGAAAATTGTCATAATGACCCTTCAGATAGATTTTAAGGATATGTAGACCTATTGTCTTATTTTAAGGACATTAAACCCCTTTACAAGGATTGTGGTTTTTTTAAAGTAAAAAATTTATTTACCCTTTATAGTAAATAAATTTCATTTGAGTCCCCTCCATCAACTTTCCACCCAAACCACTCTTATGCTCTTCTCTGCAAACCCTTGTCTCTGCGAAACTTTCTCTGCGATTCCCTTCGTCTCTGCCTCCCTTCATCTATGTGATTCCCTTTCTTCGTCTCCGCGTCTCCCTTCGTCTCTGCGATGGTCTCCCTTCGTCTCCAGAAGCCGTGCGATTACCGTTTGAAACACGATATAAAGACCCTCTCCAACATTCTCTTACCTAGCTCTGCAACCAAATTTCACGTCCACCCACCATGGAAAGGTTAGAAACAGCAGCTCAAACAGGTAATATTGACCTCTTGTATGAAATAATTAAAGAGTATCCACTAATTTTGGAGCAAATTGATGGATTACCATTCACCAACACTCCTTTACATGTAGTTGCTGCTTCTGGGCAAATTGAATTTGCCATGGAGATTATGGGGTTGAAGCCGACCTTTGCGAAGAAGCAAACCCAGATGGGTTTAGCCTCATACATCTTGTGTTACAAAATGGTAAGACCCATATGGTTCTTAAGCTTTTAGAGATTGACATTGACTCCTTTGCATTGGGTATCTATAAATGGAGATCTCAATCTCTTGACTGAATTTATTTTGGCTTGTCCTGAGTCAACCCAAGATGTGACTATTAGAGGTCAAACGACTCTTCATATTGCTACAAAAAGTAGAATGGTTGATGCACTCCAAGTGCTTGTGGGAATGCTCCAGAGAGCTTGCTATGAAAGGCTTCTTATTGGGAGGATAGAATTTTGAACTTTAATGACTATCAAGGCAACACTCCCCTCCATATTGCTACCTCCACTAATCAGCCTCGGTAAACACACTAACTGTTGATTCAGTTGTCATTGTTGCAAATTGAGTTACATGTTACAAGATTTAACTTTTATTTAGAAGATCAATTTGGTAGTTGAGTTGATTATGGAAGCTATATGAAGTATGAATTACTCAAGAAATTAGTGTGACATCACAGTAATTAATAGGAAATAATTGAGTTAGAGTTCTAGCTAGGGGTTTTTACACTTCTACTACCAAAAATAACAATTCATTCATCCTACTTCGGAAAATTTTATACTTGACAACAAGTTATGTCTATACTGATTATCGTACATACTCTTTCCAACTCATTTGGAGAACTATTTGGGTTTAGGAATTAGTCAGTTGTTAAGTATTTATTGATTTATGCTTTCTTTTTTAATCTGACTACCCTGCTAAAATAAAGCATTTTGGATGGTGCAGATGGTTAAATTGTTGATAGAGCATTGTACAGTGGATATACATGCTATAAACTCTGAGGGATTGACGGCTATGGACGTTGTAGAGCAGCAAACAAAAGCAAAGATGGTCACTGAGGTAAAGAATCTGCTATAGAAAGCTGGAGCTTCATCACTCCCGTCTATCACATCGGCTTCAGATAACCTTAGTTCAAAAATGTCACTCCTTAAAAGATTAATCATATTATCTAGACCTGTTGACGACTCCATCACCGTAGACACTCGCAATGTTCTATTAGTAGTTGCCATTTTAATTGCTACTGCTACATTTCAAGCAGCACTCAACCCTTCAGGAGGAGTCTGGTGAGATGATTAGAGAGTTGTAGTTGTATAAGATGTGAATCAATGTTGATGTATTGAGACTTTCATACTGGAAATCATGAAATAAAGATATTGTGATTTTTTTGGGAACTTGAATATGCATGGATATTGTTCTTTCTCTATTAAGAATTTGAATCTACTTATATATTGCTCTGATTTGTGATGATAATATACTGCTAATGCAAGAATGGATTTTCTCTTTTATGATGATCTTATATTTTTAATACAGATCGTTTGGGATGTTATAATTATAGTCCTCATATTGCTATGTTTTTGTTTGATTTGCTAGACTATGGTCTAACAGACAAATATTTTGTTAGACCATGATCTAGTAAGTGTTAATTTTAACACAAAAGTGCTAGATCATGGTCTAGCATAATATTTCTGCTAGATCATGGTTTAGTGACCTGACATGTAAAAAAATTAATTCTATTTTGAAATGATCTTATATTGTTAATGCAGGTTGTTTGGGATGTCATAATTACAGACTTAATATTGCCCTGTTTCTGTTTGCTCTGCTAGACCATGGTCTAGCAGACAATATTTTACTAGACTATGGTCTAGCAAGTGTTAATTTTAACATAAAAGTGCTAGATCAGGTCTAGCATAATATTTTATGTTTCTGTTTGCTGTGCTAGACCATGGTCTAGCAAGTGTTAATTTTAACATAAAAGTGCTAGACCAGGTCTAGCATAATATTTTCTGGCATGTGAAAATATATTTATGTTTTGAGATGATCTTATATTGTTAATATAGGTTATTTAAAATGTCATAATTACAGACTCCATATTATAATGTTTCTGTTTGCTCTGCTAGATCATGGTCTAATAGATAATATTCTGCCAGACCATGGTCTAGCAGACAATATTCTGCGAGACCATGGTCTAGCAGACAATATTTTGCCAGACTGTGGTTTAGCAAGTATTAATGTTAACCAAAAATGCTAGACCATGGTCTAACGACCTGGCATGTGAAAAAAAATTATTCCTATTTTGAGATGATCTTATAATTTTAATACAGATTGTTTGAGATGTCATAATTATAGACTCCATATTATCATGTTTCTGTTGCTCTGTTAGACCATGGTCTAATGTTCTACTAGGATGTGAATCAGTTGATGTATTAGAACTTTCATACTGTAAATCATCGAATACAGATATTGTCTCTCTGATGTATTTTTGTTTTGAGACGAATAAATGATTTTATATTGTTAATACATGTTGGAGATGTCATAACTACAAACCTCATATTACTGTATTTCTATTTGCTCTGCTAGACGATGGTCTAACAGACAATAAACTGCTAGATTGTGGTTTAGTAAATGTTAATTTTAACATAAAATTGCTAGATCATAGTATATCAGAATTTTTTCTGCTAAATCATGGTCTGACGATCTGGCATGAAAAAAAATACTTGAGTCAAAATATAAATAATTGAGTCACATAATTATCATCACATTATCAACATATTTACACAAAATAAATGCTTTGATCTATTAACAACTTCATTTTTCCTGAACATCTTTACAACTATTAACAAAACATATCAACACTTATGAAATCCTACCGTGAAACACTCACAAAAAAATGTTTTGATCTATTAACAAAAAAATCATCACAATCAAGCCGTGAACTGTCTTGGTGAGAAACGGATCGACTCTTTACAAGTCCGTCTATCACGGCCTAGAACCAAAAGTTTGGTTTTTATATATACATATTAGAATTTTCTAGAACCACCTTAGCATTATTGATAGTAAACTCAATAAGTTTAGGGTTCGTGTTAGTGGAAGATACAAGTGACAGTTTGAATCAATGGAGGAAATAAGTGAGAGACTGAGTGAATTAATGATAAAATGAAAAGAAAAAAGAGAAAGAAAGAGGGTCCATATGAAGAAGTTGAAAAAATAGAGAATATGAAGAGAAGAAAACCTCAAATTAATTGAAAAATAAAATAAAAAAGAAAAAGAAGTAAATAAAAAATTATGAAATCCATGATCTTAAAATAGAAATGTTACAATTGACTCATTATTATTTAAAAAGCTGAAGTTATTTAAAAATAAGATATGAGTCTTTATATCGTTAAAACCATATCAAAATTCTGAACCTAAAAATTTCATTTAATGAATTCTTTTACAATTATTATATTTTTAACCATGTCTCACAGTAAGCTTTCCATTGAATTCTTGTGAAACATCTAGTAAGCTTTCCATTGAATTCGAAGGTTGATTGTTATGCAGATTAAAATTCTTCTGCAAAATTGATCAAAGTTGAATTAAACTAACAAAATCCCACTTGTAGAAGTACCTTGTAATTTCAAAAAGAAGGGGGGAAAACGGAGGGATTTTGCTGAGAATCCTTGTGAAACATCACGTTTGTTGCGGCCGTTAACGCGACATGAGGTCCTCGATGGCCCGCGACCGTCTGTGACCGAAGAACAAAAATTCAAAAAATGATAAAAAAAACATAGAGAGTAAATGTACATAAAAATCTAGAGAACAAAATGGCTGTCTTTCCCTTAACATCTGAGAAGAAGATAGCTCGGAGAAGGTAACCTATGAAAACAGGGAAGAGAAAATCTCTGAAACTGAACTTATGTTATTGAAGAATTGGGGAAACAATTGGGGGAGAAAGGTAGGGGCAGGTTTGGCAAATGAGGAAGAAGATGATTAAAAATAGTGGCTTACACGTGTCAATTGATTACTGGATCATGATAGACTAGCGGAGGCCAGCGGTTGAATCCTTAATTAGATAGTGACTCTTGATGTACTCCTAGGTTTTTTATGTTTTTTTAAGAAAGGCAATTAGAATAGGAAATTTGAACTTAATAAATGTATTTTTTTAATCTGACTTAGTCAATATATTAGGTATGATAAAACTTTTACATTGATCAAAATAAAATAAAATAATGTCAATTGTAAATATGGATGAAAATATATTGAAAATGTAAGAAACTACTATTATGGTTATTATAAAAGAAAAAAACATTAGTTTTTATTAAAATGCCATAGGATTCACGCAATGATATCTGTGATCGGTTACGTAACGTCTGTTATACTTGATTTTCGTGACATTGCAATCGTGACGCGATTACAATTACGACTACGATTTTCATGACATTGCGATCGTGACGCGATTGCAACTACGACTACGATTTAAAATCATAGGTAAGCTTTCCATTGAATTCGAAGCTGGATTGTTATGCAGATTGAAATACTCCTGCAAAATTCACGAAAGTTGAATTAGATTAACAAAATCCTACTTCTAAAAGTTACCCCATAATTTCAAAAAGAAGGAAATAAAAAAAAATAGAGAGATTTTGTCTAAGTGGACCTACAGCAGACATGTTCAAAACTGCAGAAGAAGCATCAGACACCGTTGAAAGATCCTCTTCGTTTTCTTATTCTTCATAATCTTCTTTAAAATTAGAAACATTTGGAGGATGAACAAACAAAAAATGTTCTAAGTACACATTCCAACCAAACCATCATTCCAAATCGCTGCGGTTATGCGACCAGTATCAATGGTTACCAATACTGTTGCAGGCCGCTTAACGAACCTAATGAAATTCACGGGTGTCGCAGCCGTTACCGAGACCTAAGAGAGAGTGATCGATAACTGTTGACCATTTCTGTTATTGTTGGAAAACCAAGTTTTGAATTTCTCTTCCTTTTTAAATAAGAACAAAAACTCTTATAAGGGAAGGAATAAAGGCGGGACAAGTATTTTAAACTTAAAAATAAAAATATTTTATTCATCAAAACACCCAACTGTTAGAATTGAGCCCTAAATGTATGAAATTTTATATAATTTTGACGATTTATTTTTTGAAGAATTAATAAATTTACATTCTTATTATATATAACATGTGAGCATTTTTTTGTAGAAGATCCACAAGCATTTATTACTTGATATATGTGCTATGGAGTTTAACTCATAGGCACAAGGTGTTAGTGAAGCAATTAGTTAGTCACAATGCAACTAGAGTTAGTTAAAACTTAGTTGTTGTTACTGTTATAGTTTCTGTTACTGTTACTTTAATCTAACTAGTTCAACTTATGTTATTATAAGTATTGTACTAATTGTACTGTTTATCGTTAATGAGAAAAGTTCATGTTTTGCATTCTCTCTCTCGATTTCTCTCATGGTATGAGAGCAAAGGTAAAAATTTCAAGAATCAAGTGTTTGATTTTTCGCAATGGCAGAATCCGCTTCAGCTTCGTCAACTTCATCTTCTTCTTCCACGTTTGTCTCGAGCACATCTGCTGCTCAGCTATCGAGTGTTCAAGTCCTAAGTCACTTAATTTCGATCAACATCAATTTGGATAAGAATAACTATTGATAGTTCTTATTCCAATGACAACAGTGCTGTTAATATTTAGCACAAACAGTTAGGCCACCCCTCCAAGATTATTTTGAGTAAAACTTTGTTGGATGACAGTATAAAACTGCCCTTAAAACATATCACACTTTCCTCCTTCTACCCACTCGTAATGACAGTCATTTTGATACCATTTACTCTGACATATGGGGACTAGCCTCAACTATGTCCACTTTAGGGTTTATATAATCTTTGTTGATGATCACACTAGGTATTCACGGATCTTTCTTTTAAAGCTAAAATCTGATGCTAAACAGATTATTCTCAATTTTATTGCCTTTGTTGAAAGACAATTCACAAGAAAGGTAAAATGTAAAACATACCCACTAGTAGACTTCGTATATTTCTTACCAAATATCTAATTTGCATCAGTATATCCTTCTAGGATCAATGTATATCTTGAATAGAGTAGTTCATAACTCTGAGTATATCGTAAGTACCTGAGTACTCTTGCAATGACTTTCCAATGTTCAGCTCCAGGATTACTCGTGAATCTACCTAGTTTACAAACTATATAGGCTATATCAGGTCTTGTACAATTCATCAAGTACATCAACTACCTATCACTCTTGAGTATTCTACTTGAGAGATACTCTCACCTTTATTCTTGGATAAATATACATTTATATCCATCAATATTTTTTATTCACCAGTATCATCTTTACTAAATTTTCCAAGAATAGAATCTACATAATGAGACTGACTTAAAATAAGTCCATCTAATGTTGTTTTGATTTTTATTCCCAATATAATATTAGCAAGTCCAATGTCCTTCATATCAAATCTAGATTTTAACATGTCTTTCATAGATTTAATTATCTTATCATTACTCCCAACGATAAGCATGTCATCAACATATAAACACACAATGACATATCTATTTTTTGTATCTTTAACGTAGATACATTTATCGCACTCATTGGTTTTGAATCCAATTGATATCATGTGACTATCAAATTTATCATGCTATTGTTTTGGTGCTTGTTTCAACCCATACAATGATTTGACTAATTTACAGACTTTCTTTTCTTGCCCAGAAACTGAAAACCCTTTTGGTTGTTCCATGTAGATTTCTTCCTCTAAATCTCTATGTAGAAAGGGTGTTTTAACATTTATTTGATGTACTTCAAGATTTCGTAAAAATGTAAATTCTAGTATCATCCTAATTGAGTTTATTCTCGACACCGGAGAATATGTATCAAAATAATAAATATCTCATGTCTGTCTGTAGCCTTTAATTCTAAGTCTAGCCTTGTATATATCAATTGATCCATTGAATTTCATTTTTCGTTTCAAAATTCATTTGGAACCCAAAGGTTTACAACCAGGTGGAAGACCACTAGTTCCTAAGTATGATTTTACAAAATGGAATCAATTTCACTCTTAGTGGCCTCTTTCCCAAAAGGACATTCATTGGAGATTCAGCTTCATTGAAAGTTATTGGTTCACTTTCAATTATATAGACTAGAAAATCAGGACATAAAAATGTTTTTGTCCTAGCTCTTCTTCTTGGTTCTACCTTAACTTCTTCATCTTGGTCCTCACTATCTTCTTCATCAATAGTCTCAAGAAGTCTTTTCGAAGAGCTTAACTCTTCTTTGGTTTTGTAAGGAAATACATGTTCAAAGAATGATGCATTCCTAGACTTCATTATCGTGTTCTTGTGAATCTTAGGATTGCAAGATACGTATACAAGAAACCGATACACACTATTGCTATTTGTATAACCAATGAAAATGCAATCGAGAGTTTTTAGTCCTATTTTCACCTTTTTGGGAGTAGGTACCATCACTTTAGCGAGGCATCCCCACATTTGTAAGTACTTGTATGAAGGTTTTCTACCTTTCCATAACTCATATGTGGTCTTATCCTATTTCTTTTTGGGTATTTTATTCAAAAGATAGTTAGCCGTCAAAATGGCTTCTCCCTACATGTTCTGAGGTAATCCATAACTAATTACAAATACATCCATTATTTCTTTCAAGGTACGGTTTTTGCGCTCATCAACACAATTGGGCTTAGGTGAATAAGGTGTTGTGGTTTCATGTATAATCCCATGTTAAGCACAAATCTTACCAAATGATGATTCATACTCACCACCTCGATCACTTCTTAGTACCTTAATTTTCTTATTCAATTGATTCTCAACTTCATTTTTTTAGAGAATGAATTTCTCTATGGTTTCATCCTTGCTCTTTAGCATTACATAACAATATTTTATGCCATCATCAACAAATGTAATAAAATACTTATTACCAGCTCTTGTTTGTATAAATTTTAAATCATATATATCACTGTAAATTAAATCAAGTTGTTTGGTGTTTTCTTCAACACTTCTGAATGTTGACCTCGTTAATTTTGCCTCGACCCAAGTTTCACACTTGAAATTTGAATCAATATGAAATGTTGGTAAATGATTCAAGTTAATTAATTTACGTAAAGTATCACAATTAACATGCTCTAATCTACCATGCCTTAAATTGGAAGACTCAAGCAAGTAAGCAGAAGAACTAGCTTTATTAATATGAGGTTTGACTAAAGTCATTAAATTGAGTTTGAACATTCTGTCACTCATATAACCCTTACCAACATACATTCTGCTTTTAGACAAAAAAAATTTCTTTTGACTCAAATACCATATGAAATCCATGGTTATTCAGTAGTGAACCATACACGAGGTTCTTCCGAACTTCAGGTACATACATGACATTGTGCAGAGTCAATTCTTTCCCAAAAGTCATCTTCAAAACCACTTTTCCTTGGCCTTTGATCTCAAAGGTGGTCGAGTTCCCCATGAGCAACTTCTCTCCATGCTCGATAGCTTCGAAGGTAGAGAACATCCCCCGATCAGAACACACATGGGGGTAGCTTCAGTTTCAATCCACCATTCATTTAGCTTTGATCCAACCATGTTGACCTCAGAGACCACTGCTGAGAGGTTGATATCAGAAATATCTTGAGCAATGTTCTCAATTACATTAGCCTCCTTGTTTCTCATAAGAAATCTACACTCAGAAGATTTGTGACCCAGCGCATCACAATTGTAGCACTTGCCTTGAAAATTTGGTTTCTTAGAAACCCCTCCTTTAGGCCCTACCTTGTTTGGACCCTTCCCTTTATTGTTGGTCTTCTTGGTTTTGGAACCTTGACCATACTCCACAATGTTAGCCTTTGCTGCAGCAACATGGTCTGATAGCCTATTATCTTCTTCGATTCAAAGTAAAAAAACAAGATCCTTGATGCTGATTTCCTTTCATTTGTGCTTGAGATAATTCTTGAAATCCTTCCAAAAATGAGGTAATTTATCAATATTACAAGCCACTCGAAATGATTCACTCAGCATCAATATCATGCAGATAATTTGTACGCACTTGACTGATCACCATTTTGGAATCCCCCATTTTAAACTCTAGAAAGGGGGCCACGATAAATATTTTGACACCCGCATCCTCAGTCTTGTACTTTCGTTCAAGAGATTTTGTCGATCCTTTGTTGTATTCTTGTCACAATACATATTATACAAGGAATCAGCAAGACCATTCATTATGTTTATGACGTAAATAATCAGAATATTTCCAAGCATCATCAATAGGACTGATCGTTTGAAAATCCTACTCATCCTCATTATGCTTAGGATCTTCTTCAGTCAAGCATTTTACCAGATTCGATGTGGTCAGGTAAAAGAGCATCTTTTGTTGCCACCTTTGAAATTTAGACCGTTAAACTTCTTAGGTTTCTCTCCGTGAGAAATAGGCACATCGGTGTCATACGTCACATGGGTCACAACAGGGTCCTGCACACCCGAGTTTGGCATTTGAGCCCAAACAGTAGGGTTGTGCCCTTGGCTTTCAGCAGCATGATTCACTGCAACATTATTGTTGGATTCAGTTGCCATATTTTCTTATGTGAAATTTAAACCAGAAGTGTATCACTTTGAAGATTAGCATATTTTCTTAAAGAGGAAAATATCCTAATTTTCTAATATTTTCCAAAACATACAAAATAGCACTTTTATAGATAACCATTAGGATGAGCTGGTGGGGTTCTAAGACCTAATTCTAGACCAGTCTTCTCGACAATATTCAGTTCCTAGGTAATTGAAGGGACAAGTCCTCTTAAATTTCAATTTTCTAGACATAACTTCTCTTATAGTTACTTCCAGTTTTCAAATTTTGGTGAATAATAAAAATAAACTTTTTTAGGTTGAAAAAACCCAAATCAATTTTTAAAAACAATTTTTGAACAATCAAAAACCAAACTCATTTCCAAAATTACTACTATAACGCAATAAAATGTATAAATAGAACTATTTTAAGCTTTTGGGAAATAGTGTATTGAATTGTAAGATTAAATGGAAAAAATAGTAATACAACAATTCTGCTAATATATCGTCACGAGAGGTAAATAATTTATTTACAAACAACAATTTAAATACTGTTATTACGAAATGTAAATAAAGTAAATACCAACGTTAAATAAAGCGGACAGAGTAATAGTATAATGAGAAATCAAGTCGAGTCCTGTTTGCACAATTTCCTTAAAAAATAGTTACATCACCTCACTTGTGGTCCTAAGGTTGATAATGGCATCTCTTTCTCAAGATAAAATGGTTTGAGGCAACTGAAGAACATCCAACTTCACCACATTGATCGAACTGACTTGTCAGAATTCTACCACCAGAATAACGACGTAAAACAAGACTTGGACCAAAAAATCAAACCGTCGATGTAATCGAAAATAAGCTAAATCAGATTGAACCAAAAACTGAACTGGACCGAACCTAAAACCGAACCGGGACCGAACTGAAAACCGAACAAAAAAAACTTGAAAAAAAACCGAATCATTCTCTTGAAGCTCATACTCTTCATCATAAATGATCTTCTTGCCCCAAAATGACCTAGCCCAATAGGGAAATCCCAATGAATTGGGCCTTTCGATACAATCAAATAGAAAGCTCCAAAGGCGCCATATTCTAGGAGCCTAAACTATGTGATTGAATAAATCCTCCTCTATCTGTTGCGGGTCGAGGACTCCTTCTCCCCTTTAAATAGAAAATACAAAATATTTCAGACCTTAAACTACAAAGAATATTAAGTAATTGCACTAAATAGTCAAGTTTAGAAACTTGAGATAAGTAATAGCCCAATTTTTTCTTAAGTAAATAACAGATTTCTTGTTGCCACATCACTAGTCTATGGCTCCCTATTTACAGTGGACATATTTTCCCTCTGTAGATGATTTTCTGTTATTGATTTTGTGGGACCATTTTAATTAATTAGGATGATTTACCGATTTTAATATTAATTTTATTTTTTAATTCAAAATTGTATAATTGCCATTGGCTTATCATTAATACGCTACATATAAGGATTTTCAGTTATGGAAAAAAGATTTTTTCCATAACATATTGATAATCATTATATTTTTTTTATTTCTGGATTTTAAGGTAGTTTCTGTTTAGAGTTCCTTTGATTGTTATTTTCCAGTACCATTGAATCACATTATTCCCAACTTAATTATTCACCATCCCTCCTTATTTTGAACCTAATTCACTCATCAACTTTCAAAGTAGTATGAAGGAAAAAAATAGAAGTATTTCAACAATTGAATGCTGTTGCCAGAATATTGTTAAGAAAATTAAAGGTTTTCAAGGCTATGAAGGATTTTTTGCGATTTGTCAATTGTTGAAAAAGTTTCTGTCTTCTTTCAGAGTAATGAAAGGTTAGTGTTTTGGTGTTTTTGTCATTCTATTGTCACTTAGAATATTTTTTATTGTATTTTTTTCATTAATCATAGTTTCATTTTACCCGAATAGTTCAATATTTGTTTTATTGCTAAAAACATGCGATGTAATTGTATTATCAATCATATGTTTAGATGTGTATATTACTTACATGTATTTGTTGAATCTATGGGTTTTCAAGTTTATGAATGTTCTAAGTTTTGATGACACATGATTTGAATCACATTATATTGTTATAGAGTAAATTAATATATACTTTAATGTCAATAGTTTATTTTTGTATTAAAACCTAATATTTTTAGACGAGGTATGCATGTTCTTGATTTAGTGTAAATAGTTATAGACATTAATTTTAATAGCATGTGTAATGATCTACAACATTTTTTGTATTACTCAATACTTGTCAATATTTTATTTACAATAAGATATATAATAATATATCATATATTGAATTTTCAATTTTCAGGGACATATTTTTCACACAAGTATTTTCAGAAATTTCAACGATCCCTACTATTGTAATGTATGATGGAAGATGGGATGAGTCAAAATCATACGTTGATTTTTGTTCCAAACCTTTTTTGGTTGATATCAATATGAATTTCATTGAGTTGGTTGAATGAATTAATATGGTTTTAGATTTTGTTGATGGGAGAGATAAGTTTGAAACTATTGTAGAATTGCAATTCGGCAATACTTCATCTACTACTATTGAAATAAAAAATGACTAGGATGTTGAATGGTACATTTCATTAACAAGGAATAAAAATGATGTTAACTTTCTACTAATTATTGACAGTAGTAGGTTCAATATTGACCAACGCACTAAGTTGCAAAATTTTGTGTTTGGAGGGGGTAGTCAATCAGAATTAATAGAGTGAGAGAATGCTCGAAATGATGACATTTTTATTGCTCTTGTTGATTTAGAAAATATCCCAAAAAATTTTGACATTAAAAAGAAGTCATTATTTAAAAATAAATATGAGTCAAAAAAGGTGTTGCATATGATTAGGTTGAAAGGGAATTTTGACTTTAAGATTGAAAGATCTAATCAGAAAGAATGAATGTCCATTGCGTCAATGCAAGTGGTTTGTTCGGGCATCGATATATAAAGGTGGCACGCTTTGGATGCTTCATGAATATATTAAGGAACTCAGTTGTCCATTAGATATCATTTCAAATGATCATCATCAAGCAACATCAGATTTTGTTAGTCAATGTATCAAAGGTAAATATAGAAATGACGTACGAGATCGGACACCACCTAAAGACATTATTGATCATATGCGTTTGAAGCATGGGGTTACTATTGAGCATGAAAAGTAACGCAAAATGCATTGGATTTGCTTCGAGGGACCCCGGAAGAGTAGTATGCAAGATTACCATCACATTACTATGCATTGAAAGAAAAATTCCAGGTATGTCGTTGTTTCAATATTTAAATTATTGGTTTTAGATTTTGTTTATAGCTATAGTGACAATAATTCAGAATGATAAGAATGGCACTTTCAAACACTTTTTCATCTGTTTGGGGGCTACTTTGAAAGGTTGGCATCATTGTAGACTAGTGATTTCAATTGATGGAAATTTCTTGAAGAACAAATATCTCGGTATGCTTTTAACAACCTCGTTGTTAGATGATAATAATAATAAAATTTCCCATGGCATTTGCTGTTCTAGATTTAGAAAATGATTTATCTTGGGGTTGGTTTTGTGAAAAATTGATGGAAGTAATTGGTGATAGAGAAAATTTAGTAATTATATATGATAGACACAACATCATCTCAAAGGCGGTGCATAAAAAGTTTCTGAAAGTTGTTCATGGACTGTGTATGCAACATCTTCTGTTTAATGTCAAGTCTAAATATAACAATTCAGTGGTTGACCCCATTTTTTATTGATATGCAAAAGCATATACAGTTGAAGACTTTGAAATGAATATGTGTGCTCTGGAATTTATTTATCCTTCGATTTGTTCATATCTTAATGGTGTTGGGTATGAGAAATGAGTTCGATCTCATTTTGTTAGATATCGATATAATGTCATGACATCAAATATAACATAAAGCCTCAATAATGTATTGAAAAATGCTTGTGGTTTACCTGATACATTTTTATTAAATTTTTACGACAATTGTCACAAAGGTGGTTCCATGAGCGTAGAGTAGCATCTAGTTGCATGATTACGACATTAACTCAATGGGCTGAAAAATGTCTTCGTAAGAAGATGGAGCTTTCGCGGTCAATGATTGTAAGATTGTTTACTTTTTTATGTTGAATGTCTATTTTTAAAAATTTATCACTAGTTGATAATTGTATATTTTATATTTTATTACAGGTTATCATCGTTGACACGCATGAATTTCAGGTAGTTGACCTTATGCACATGCACTAGTTGTAATGGCTAATAAGCACTTGAATCCATACTTGTACGTTTCGTCATATTATTTCAAGAGCGAGCAAGATGCAACATATGAGGGATTGGTTCATCCTCTCGGAAATAACAATCAACGGAATGTTCTTGAAGACATTTATCATATACTACTACCTCCTAAAATAGACGTTCGACCGGTAGACCTAAGAAGCAAAGGATCCCATCGATAGGTAAATTTAACAAAGTGAAATGTGGGAGGTATTATATGATCGGACATAATCGAAAGAGATGCAAGAATCCGGTGGCTTCGACAAGCAGTCAACCGAAGAAACGAAAAGTAGAGATTAGATTTTGAGTTCTATATTTTCCATGCTGGACCTTTTTATAATTGATCATTTTTTATGTTTTTATTTTCTGATAGATGATAATTTAACATATTAATGTTTCAAATATTTTTGTTAAGTCTTATGGATCATGATTTTTAATATTAATAAAGTATTTCGAGCTATTGACGAAGTTATGGTCTAATGATATAATATAATATGAACACTCAACTCAAAATATTAGATTATTGAAATCATTTTATGATTATAATATACATATTGATGAAGTTGTTTCAAACATTAAATTATCCTTTATTTTATCAGGAAAACCACCAAAAAATTAAATTTCAATAATCTCATTATTCAATAGGTCTATTTTAGATAAAGATCTTTCTTATATTGAATATGATAATCGCATAATGCACAATGTGTATATACTATCGTTTATAAGTAAACATCACTTATTGTATATATAGACCAGATATCACGTTATACATAAGAATATAATTTGAGAATATTCATTATGAAACATTCATAAATCATAGTCAACTATATATTTATAAAGACATTGTCATTTGTCTATTGATCATGATACCTTGTCACCAAAATATATACATTCTACTTAAAGAAGCCATTTAAAAAACAATCCACATCATTGTTCAAGAACTACCAACTACCAGATATAGAAATCCATCACAAAAAAAAATCCATCACATATTCAAAATGCTCAAAATAGTAAAATAAGTTCTTCCATCAACCACAGTCAATATCCATTAGAAAAAGAGATTATTCATCCCCTTCTTATGTCTGAGTGGTTATATGAAAATCTGGAGGTGTGAAAATGCCAGGATGCGAGATGATTTCCATATTTGTTTATGTTTTCTTCTTCTTCCGTCGCTTACCATATAGTTTTGTTATGTCAGGCCCTTTCCCCTTACATTGCCTGGTCAATGGCACCCTCTTAGCTGGTGACTTGTTTGTGGTTGATGGATCGGTAGGTGGCACATGTGGCAGAAGAGTTTGTTCAACAAATGATGAAATATTTAGTGGAACGAGTGATGGAATAATTGCTGGAATAATAGGCTTGACAACAGCTTCAACTTGCAATTAAATTATGTCAATAATTTAGTCAATAGAACTATACACAATCTCAAGTCAATGTATTAATAAGTATATCATTAATTTACCTCCAAATCATCCAAGTTGAAGGTCGGCAGGGATTTGAATAAATCAAAATTATTTTCTGAGTTCAGTTCAATGTCAGTTTGACACTCAGTTCCAACTCCAATTCCCTTGTCAGAAGTTGTTTCATGTTGTGGATGGTTTTGTTGCTCTTCCACATTTTTAGCAACACCACGAAATGGAAGTCATATATCATCAATAAAAAGAATTAATGATATACCTAAGCAATAAAAGAAATGGACAGATTCAAATAACCAAATAAAATTGCAATCAGTGTCAATAAATACTACATACCTCAGCGTTTGATAGACTTAACAACTCATCCAACTTTAAGTTGATCTTTCCAATTCCCATAAAAAACCTCTCCTCTAGATGGTTTACACTAGACTCAATCGAAAAAGACGATGATATTTTTTGTTTTTTTCGATCCAAAATTTTCACCATCTCCTCATTTTCGGGTTGAGGCACTCTTATGTCGGGTTGTGTATCAACAACCTCTTTACCCTTTAATTGACCAGATTTGTCCTTATAGCCAATAGCTTTCAACTCATCAATAGTAGCTTGAAATTTCGTAATCACAAGCTTCAAAAATTAAATGTAAATAATCAAGTTAATAATAAACATATAATTAAATATAATATATTAATAATAATTGGTTCTTACATTCTCATTCCCGAAAATCATATCTGTCAAATCTCGCTTGTTAGGTTGACCAACAACTGTCCAATTGTTAATTTTTACAGTAAAATCTCCCACTTTCTTTGCAAAGATCATCGGTGGCGTTGTCAATAATGATATCGTCTCAAATGCTCAAACGATGATTGCATGCGGGAAACTGTAAAATGCATGAGCAATACTTTGAGGAAAAAGACTTATTTTTCTCATACTTTCTATTGTTACATCAAAATACAGTTTTCCCCAAGGATATGAATCAAATAATTCGTCATTGTCAACCAATAGTAAATGGAAATGATCAACTAAAATGTGCTCGTGTTTCGAGATTAACAGGTTCTCCAAAAAATACAATTTAGCAAGCTTGATAATTTCTTCATCCTCATCATTTTTTGCGATAGTCCAAGTATCAAAAGAAAAATTCAGCATCTTCCTTGAAACGATTTTATTATTTTTAAAATACATATCCTTCAATTTCCCATCACCTAAATTGGACGTATCAACATGCATTGATGAAGTGCATCTTAAACCAATGATTACTGCAAATTCTTTCATAGTAAATCGAGCAACCATCCCATTGAAATTAAAATACATAGCATATGTCCTATCGTGATGACATTGTTTCCTAGCTATGTGCAATAAAAACTGTGTGGGAAACTTGTTAATTTGCATGTCTAGAAAGCACTCTATCTGTTTTTCTGTCAACATAACTTGACATGTTCCATGATGGTGGGTTTAGAAAACAAGTTGACCTTCTGGTTTTTGTTCTAATTTTCATCAGAAACAATCAATTGTAGACCCTAAAAAATATAATATTGCTTAGCTATGTATAATAACAAGTAAATTATTATTAAACCATTATTGACTATTATTTACCTCATATTGTTGTTCTCCGGTGAAACACAACTTACATTTACCGGATGATTGGTGTTTGTTGCTTTTTCTTGTCGACTTTGATGTATCACCCTCTTTCGATGCACTTTTCTCTATCATTGTTAATGCTGCCATAAACAAATAAATTAATTAGTATATATAAATTATAGATGTAGACCATCAATATATCATTGTCATATAAATATATCAATATCTAGATCTCTATATATACATCATAGCCATTCAATATAGTATTGGCATTCAAATATATCAATAGGCAGCCACACAACATACTGAAGGATGATACTAAACATGCAAACTTTTGTTATTCACCACATTACAGTCATTCACTATAAAACTATCAAATTATTAAAACTAAAAATATTTACATAAATATATGCAGAAATTCTTAAAGTTCAAGTCATTCTAACATACTTATATACTAATATTCGAGTCATACTTCAATATATCAATATTTTATATATTCGTTTTTTATCAGGAAATTGTTTAAAGTAATGTTTTATGCGCATGCATGTTCAAATAGAGTCTTTGTTATCAATAGTGAATAAAGAAATCTTCGTTGTTTGACTAAAGTTAACCACTATTGTCGGGTTGACCTCATATACATCAAAAGATGATAAAAACTGTAATATCTCGACATTTCGTAAATGGGCATTTTCGTAAAATTGATTTAAAAGATAATATAATTTTAAAATTTAATTTTAAAGATGGATTATTTGTAAAACTATTTTTAATTGGATAAGATTTATTCAAAGTTTGATTTTTTTAAAACTTTAAAAGTGTTTTAGTATATAATTTTTAAACTCACTCATATCATATGCTTATGTATACCCTAGTATTACCCTAACCCTATTTTTATCCTTGATTCGGCAATCTCACCCCTCAATTGAAACTCACTCACACTATATGCATATACACACTAGGCCAGCCCTAACCTAATATCTATGTATTCCAAATCTTTGTTCTTCAACTCTCTCCTCTTCCTCGCAGCCTCGCACCCCAAGCAGCCACCTGCAGGCCAGCAATCCTTCTTCTTCGTTGGTCTCTCTCTAATTTGGCCGCTACAAGCTTTGAATTTGGGTAATCTTCTTCTCCTTTTTTTCTTGATTTCTTTCTTTTATCTCTTCATCTCTCTGTCTCTCTCTCTCTCTCTCTCTCTCTCTCTCTCGTCCTTGCTTCGTCTCCCTCCCTATCTATTTTTGTCTTTTTCTCTCGGATCTCTCTTAAACGTGGCCCATGAATTCTTCTTCAATTTTCTGGCAGCCCCAACGAAAACCCATTGTTTCTTCTTTTTCTTCTTCTCTTCTTTCTCTGTCTTTTCTCTCTCCTTCTATTTCCTTCTCTCTCGCCCTCTGTTTCTCTCTTTCTCTCAATTTCTCTCTCTTCTGCTTTGTCTCTTCCTCTTTACGTTGTCTCTCATTTTCTCTCTCTTTGTCCCTATTTGCTTTCTCCATGTTCTCTCTCTCTCTGTTTCCTTTCTTTTTTTTTCTTTTCTTGTTTCTCTTTGTCTTTCTTCATTTGTTCTTCGCTTCTCCCTCTTTTGCTTCATCTTTCTCCTTCTGTTTCTCTCTCCCAATTTCTTTCTGCTTCTCTTCTTTCTCTGTCTTTTCTCTCTCCCTCTATTTCCCTCTCTCTCGCCCTCAGTTTCTCTCTCTCTCTATCATCTGTCCCTCCCACTCTTTGTTTCTTTCTCTCCCTCTCTTTGATTTTCTCTATCTCTGTCTCTCTCTGCTTCTCTTTATATCCCTCTCTCTCCTCCCCTCTCTAATTCCCTCACTATTTTTCTTCCCCTCTTTGTTTCTCTCTCCTTCTCGTTTTCTCTCCCCCCTATTTTCTCGCTTTCTTCTTCTGCAACTGGGTCTTGCACCCAGTTGTTCTGTCCTGAACTAGTTCTGCCTGAACCGAACTGGTTCAGTTTAGCCAGACCAGTCTGAGCCAGCCTACCCGATGAAACCGAATCGGTCTGGTTTGAGCAAGCCCGATATGAAACTCTGACCCAAAGCTTTATCATTTGACTCTGAACCCGACCTTGCTCAGACCCCTTCACACCGCTTTAATTAATTCTCTTTTATTTTATGATATTAAAATGTGTTTATATTGTTTTCTTTCAAAACAATTTAGTGATTATATTTTTTAGATTTCAGGTCATTAATTGTTTAATTCAATCTTCTGCTTCATGTAAGTGGGCTTACATGATGGTCTGACTCTCGTTGTGATCAATGTAATATGTGTTATTCTCATTAGCTTTAATTGTCTATAAGCATGTTATGTTTATATATATATATGTTTGTGAAAATTGGCTTATATAATGATGTGACTCTGATATTATAATTGTATCATGTATTTATTATATATTTAACCATTTTTTCGACAATTATTATATTTCGTTAACACTTTAGAAATTGTTTATTATTCAGTTATTAATTTGATTATCATGAGATAAATATTTGGGTATGACCGATTTTACGGTAGTATGTTATCATGTTTGATTCTGTTACATGTATCAGTATGCATTATATGATTAATTATTATCATACGTTGGATTCTACAAGTTATAAGGTTAATTCATTCAAGTGGTAATTAAGCAAGATATGAACTTAAGCACGACCCTTAGTTAACAAGAATCAGGTTTGTTCACATTTTGTTCTGTTAAATGAATGGGGTGTCATCTGTTCATGCTTTCGTCACACATAGGATGCCATCTGTTCATGTTTTGGTCATACATTGGGTGTCATCTGTAAATTCTTTCTGTCACTCATGAGGTGCCAGCTGTTCACATTTTCCGTCACCTATGAGTGTCATCTGGTCTGTCGCCCAATGTGTGTCATCTGTTTTGTCGCTCGATGTGTACCATCTGTTTCGTCGCCCAATTCGTCATTATGTGTTCTGATTAGGTTGTTAACTAGGGGATATGCCAAGACATTATATGATTAAGATTGTTAAATGATTCTGTTTGGGACACGTGTTATCTGCGTGCTATGTTAAGTCATGTCATGATCAAGTATGTTACTTTATTTCATTTATGTTATATGTCAAGTTCAGTTATGTTATGATTGCATTTATGACATGTGGATGCATGTTATTATGTGAGTTTGCTTACTAAGTATTTTAAAATACTCATTCCCTTACAGTTATTTATTATGCAGGTGGTGATGGCGAGCAACATGAGTGGGAGACTGCCATAACCTATTAGATCAGAGGAATTTATGTTTTCAGTTTATGATTTGATTTAAAAATTAGGAAAACACTTTCTGTTAAACTTGGTTATTTAAGTAGTTTATTTTACGTTATCATTTACTACGAATTATGATGAGTGAAAGCTTCATGAATTACGGATTTCAAGTTTTGACTTTATTTCAGAATTTAATTTAGTTTTTCGAGATTTTATTAATTATACATTAAGACACTTTATCGCTTCCGCTATTTAATGATTAAGATTCTGATCATGGATAAGTTTAATGCTTCCGCTATTTAAGCTCAGGGTTTTTCCACCATGGGTAAATTAAGAATTTTCAATTTGGGAATTTTTTCAAAATTATGGTTTGTTTCGAATTGGAGATTTCAAAACTATGAAATTACACGTATATTTAACCATCGGGGATCTGGGCGTCACAAAAAGACAGGGATGAAACTCTTTCTTGGATAACAGTGAAAAATTGATTAAAAATAGTTAATAGATAGGAAAAAATGAGTTACCTATTCCTTCAACGAAGTGTTTTCTTCGGTAAAAGAGACATTTTTTTATGACAAATGAGTCACTGGTGTTTCGACAGCGTCAATGGTGTTTCGATGGGGTCAATGGCGGTTTCTGGAGGGAGGGTTTCAGGATTATTTTGAAATCATTAAGTGTTTCTTGATTTTGTTTTGATCCTTTACTTTTTGGGTTAATTAACAAGTTTTACCGTAGTTAGGGGTAGTTTCTTAGGGTTTTACTGTAGTCAGTGAACCGTAGTTTAACTTTTTACATTTTTTGATTTTTTTTCTTTGAATTATCATTGGTGGAATTCAATAACTGAATTAGTTTCATTTAATAGGAGGATGTTGAGAATTATTTACCTATTGTTGAGTAAAGGGCGGGATTTTCCAAATTTTGAAAATTAATTGTTTTTGGAAGATTGATTTATGGGTAGTTTCTTTTGATTGTTATGTTTTTTCAATTATATCATTATCTCATTAATAAGGTGGGTGAGCGGTGGATTAGGTGGATGCTGATTTTAGGGGATTTTTAAAATTTAAAATTTTTATGGTATTATTAGATTGACCTCGTAGTTCTCCAAACAAATAATGTTTCCTTAATCATAGACTTTGTAATTAGTATATCATTAATAATCAATTGATTTACGCAAATTATTAGTTTAAATTTTTACATTTTTCTTTTTTTAGTTAAATACCATTGGCTTACTTCAAATTTGAATTAGTTTGACTTAATAGGAGGGAGGTCGAAATTGATTTACCAAATGGTTGATGGATGGGCGGAATGTTCTAATTTTCAAAAACTTAATTTTTTTTTTTTTGGAAAATTTGATTTCTATTTTAGTTTCAGTTGATTGTAGATTGCATTTTTCAAGTAAATCAATATTTCATTTGATACAGAAAGGCATTTTTGTGGGATTTTTAAAATTAAACTACTATAACATTTGTAGGTTGACCGTAATAATCCAAACACATAATATTTCTTAAATAATAGAGTATATATAATTAGTATATCAATAACTTCTATTTGATTTACCCGTATTAATATGTTTGTTACTTTATATAGACGAAGGGTATTTTGGTCTAAAATTATTGACCATTTTGGATACTTGCTATTTACCTATAGCTCTAGAAAATATGATATTGCTTGAAACACCCCCCCCCCCCCAAAACTTGTCTATATTGTAAATTTTTTTAAAATATTTCATATTCTATGACATTTGAGCTTCCTATGAGAAGGAAAAATAAATTTGGAGCAAAAGATAGCCCATTGGCTCATATAGAAGAGGTTCATATAGAGTGAGCCTCTAGGGTTATCAAGTTATCACCTTTAATACAAACATCTCTATATATATCATTCCAACCTTTTCTCCATTTTCAATGTGAGATTTCTACAATTCCCACATATTTTTCCATTATCATTTAGCTAAGTTTGAGAGATAATTTATCATTCATCCCAAAGCTAATTTTGACAAATTAATAGTCGATTTTGATGTACTCGCGGAGGAGAACTAAAAAATCTGAAGATCGTACACTTTTAATTGTGGGTCCACCTAAAAATTTGTTCAAAATTGTTCTACAAAAAGGGTGTACAAAATACTAATTTCCCAACAGCCGATATGAGAAATATCAAGGAATACCTTAAGGTTTTGATTTCCACGTGTCAAGAGGTACTTATCCTTATTCAATTAATGGTTGTTTAACGCATTTTTCAAAATCCAGTTTTTCGGCTGCAACGATTCTTTCAATTTGGTATCAGAGCGAGGTTTTGAATTATTCGAGAAAGGCCTTATGATATATAAATAATGATTTATCTTATCTAGATAATACCCTTGTATAACTTTTTAGAGATGTTTGTTTGTATGTCTAAAATATGGGTTATGTAATTTTATGGGGCAACCTACGAAGAGGTTGTGTTTTCCCTTATGTTTTATTTAAATTTTTGCAATAGAATTCATGTACGCTTTTTTAAGAAAATATAGGACTTTTTTGTAATTCTTTTTATTGGGAGAACACGATTCGAACCATGAAGCAAGCAAGAAAAAGTGGACAGCAATGCATAGTAGACAGCACTGCACTGCCGAAACTGCACTGTACAGTGCTGGAATGCACTGGACAGTGCATTGGCACTACTGGACTTTGCTGATATTGCACTCGGCAGTACTGAAATGCACTGGACAGTGCATTCAGCACTGCTGGACAGTGCCTCAACATTTTTCCAGCGACGTCGGATGACTTCCGAAGATGATGAGATGAACATAGTGATGAGTTTGGCGGTTGTACATAAAAATAAACCTAATTAGAATTTTGTTATTAGGTTTAAGAATTAGAGTTAGGGTTATGCAAGGGTAATTTAAATTGTATATTGCATTATATTGCCTTACATGATTATTATGCTCTTAAATGCTTAGAATATTTTTATTTGAGAAAGTGTTTGTGATTGCATAAAAAGAAATAAAATATAGCATAAATGGTTAGGGACATAATTTGTCTTAACTCTAGGACCATGTTATTAGGAATTTCATTAGGATAGCAAAATTTTAGTTCCAATACTTTACAGGATATTTAATTATGTTATAAAATGGAAAACGTATTAGAATTTAGAAAAAAAAATTGCATCAACCTAGATTAACTACTAATTGAGCATGCTAGAACCTAATCAGTCAAGTTACATAGCAATGTGAAAGAATTTTAAGTTTTTCGTCCTAATGTTAAACCTTGTCACACTTAGTAAATCACATAAATAATAAAAACTCATCCTAAAAATTCACGTGGGAGCGGGCTTTCTAATATTAACCCATGGTCTCCATTGTTGAACCATAGTAAGATGTTAAGGTGCCTCGTCTCCAATCTTGGGCGCTCCCTAAAGGAGGGTACTTGATACATTGATAGTATGATTTTTTGAAGGGATTGCCTTGACAAATGTTACAAAGGGAGTGACCAACCTAAGTTGGCGTTATTCACCGAACATGAATCTGAGGGTAAACTGATGGTATACACTTGATGCGACTTTTTGATATCCTTCCTAAGACGCTCTTGTTACTTAGTACGAGAGATTGAAGAACAATGGTTGTTAGTATACTAGATATTAATATCAGAATAGTGGTGTACTATGTATTACTATCAGATTAGTAACTAACTGGATTGGACTATTCTACCTAACTTGTTGCATGTTCTGCCTAAGTAGGCATGTAATGATGGAAGTTGGGATATCGTTGCATATTATTGTATGTTTATTTGAGTTTTTTTATTTCATGTTGTTAGTATGATGAATTAGAACGTGCATGTCTGTAATTAAGATTTTATTCATTTTTTTCAATAATTAAACATGTCGAGACCTCTTGCATCTATACTAAAAGAAAACAAGCTTGATGGAGCAAATTATGTTAATTGAAAATGTAACTTAGACATTATTTTAACTGCTGAGGGAATCAAGTTTGTCCTGGCGAATCCTTGTCCATCACTTTCTACTGAAAGTTCTAGTAATGAGGAGAAAGAAGCATATTCGACGTGGAATAGAAAAGATGAGCTGGCTCGTTGTTGCATATTGGCTTCAATGTTTGATGTGATGTAACAACAACATCAATCCATGTCCACTATAGCTGATATTATGCTCAATCTTCAAGAGTTGTTTGGAAACCAGGGGCGACTAGTAAAGCTGAAAGCCATTAAGGCTCTAATGGATGCTAAGATGACAACTGCTCTTGTGAGGGACCATTTGCTGAAAGTAATTGGCCACCTTAACGAGATGAAGATCTTAGGTGTTGAAATAGATGGGGAAACCCAAATTGATTTAGTATTAGCAACTCTATCGAAGTTGGTTAACCAATTTAAGGTAAACTATGTGATGAATAAGCATGAGTGGACCTTGACTGAGTTGATGAGACAACTTTAGGTGGTAGAGAACATATTGCAAATACAACATAATGTGGATATTACCCAGACTTCCTATTCTCTTGGGCTTAAGCCTAAACCCAAGAAGAAGAAGGTTTCTAAGCAAGTGGAACTGAAGAATAAGAAGGAGGGAAGGAAGGGTAAGGGTAAATGCTTCCATTGTGGTAAGTCTAATCACTGGAAGGCAAACAGTGAGCTCTTGCTAGCAAAGAAGAACAAAGGTACGCATTACATATACATCACTGAGTCGTGTTTAGTTGATGATTCTACTGGATCGTGGTGTGTAAATTCTATAACTACTAATCATATTTGCAATTCTTTATCAGGGTTCTAGGAAAGCACGAAGCTAAGTGAAGGTGAACTGTAAGTTATTCTGGGAACTTAGGCACGAGTTCTAGTGGATGTTTTCGGTGTTATGAATCTTTCTTTTGATAGTTTTAGGAGCATTACTTTATCAAATTGTCTTGATGTACCAAAATATTAGATGAAATTTAATTTATGTTTCTTGTCTCAGTTTGGAAGGATATAGTTTTATTTTTTCAAATATTTTAACTATTAAAAGGAATAAAAGTTTCGTGTGTTCTGGTACATTGATAGATGGTTTGTATTTTGTTACTCCTAAAAGGTTTATGTTGCATGATGCTGAAGTTGATAATAGTTCACATAATATCCATAAAGGAAGAAAATTTTCTCAAACTAACGAAACATATATGTGACACTTACATCTAGGTCATATTAATCTAAATAGGATCCAAAAACTTGTAAGAGATGGACCTCTTAGCTCTTTAGAGTTAGAGCCTTTACCAGTCTGTGAATCCTATATAGAATGTAAAATGACCAAGATTACTTTCAAGGTAAAAGAACATAGAGCTTCAGAACAATTAGAGTTAGTACATTCTGATCTGTGTTATCCAATGAATGTCTAGGCTAGAGGTGGCTATGAGTATTTGGTCACGTTCTGTGATGATTACTCAAGATATGGCTACATATATCTAATGCATCATAAATCCGAAACCTTTGAGAAATTCAAGAGTTTATAGCGGAAGTTGAAAAAGCATTAAACAAATAAATTAAGTCTCTTCGATCAGATTGAGGAGGTGAATATCTCTCTAAAATATTCACGGACAACTTGAAAGAAAATGGCATTACATTCCAACTCACTGCACCTGAGACGCCCCAATAGAATGGTGTAGCTGAGAGGAGAAACATAACTCTCTTAAATATGGTGAGATCTATGATGAGCCATTCAACTCTCTCTATTTCCTTTAGAGGATATGCTTTAGAAACAACTGCATACATTCTAAACCTTGTGCCTTCTAAGGCAATACCCGGGACACCACTAGAACTATGGAATGGTCGTAAGCCTAGTTTACGCCATCTTCATATATGGGGTTGTCCAGTGCAAGTGCTAAGGGAGAACGCTGCTAAGTTAGAACCTAGGCCAAAAGTATGTGTTTTTGTAAGATATGCAAAAGGAACGAGAGGTTATTTGTTTTATAGTACGGAGGAACAAAAAGTGTTTGTAAGTACAAATACTGATTTCTTGGAAGAGGACTATATAACAAACTTTAAATTTAGAAGCACCATTGTCATAGAAGAGTTAGTTGATAAAAGCACTAATGTGCAAAACCAGTCAGAAGAAATTCATAAAATTACGAAGAATGTCATTAATAGAGAGAACAATAGTAAAGTACGTCATAATACTATGTAGTCACGTCGTAGTAGGAGGGAAATACACCCACCTAAGAGATACACGCTCTTAGGACAGACTTTTGAGGATATCCCTGAGGAGCATGACTTAGATCCCAGAAACTACGTAGAGGCTATAAATGATGTAGATGCAGACCGATGGTACAAAGCAATGAAATTCGATATGGATTCCATGTACTCCAATGGAGTATGGGAGCTTGTAGAAGCACCTGAATGGATTAAACCCATTGGGTGTAAGTGGGTTTACAAGTGGAAGTGAGGCATAGACGGGAAGGTGGAAATGTTCAAAGCTAGGCTTGTTGCGAAAGGGTATATTTAGAAAAAAAGGATCGACTATGAGGAGACTTTTTCACCGATAGCTATGCTTAAGTCTATAAAGATATTAATATCGATTACCGTTTATCTTGATTATGAGATTTGAAAAATGGATGTCAAGCCCGCATTTCTTAATGGCGATCTTGAAAAAAATATCTTTATGTCTAAACTTGAAGAAATTATTGTTGAGGGCTAGGACCACATGGTCTGTAAGTTGCATAGGGCCATATCTGGACTTAAGCAATCCTCAAGATCATGGAACATCCAATTTGATCAAGCAATCAAATCATTTGGTTTTGATCAAAATCCTGATGAACCTTATGCGTACAAGAGAAAGGAAGGAAACATGATTTTTTACATGGACGACATTCTTCTTATCAGAAATGATGTAGGATTAATGTCAAACATGAAGTTATGGTTATCTAATAAGTTTGATATGAAGGACTTGGGAGAGGCAGCATACATCCTTGGGATTAAGGTCATACGTGATCGTAAATCTAGAACGACATGTTTATCCCAAACTGCATATATTGATAAGATTCTGAAATGGTTCGCATTGTAGGATTCTAAAAAAGGTTTATTACCTTTTATACATTGGATCCATCTATCTAAGGACCAGTGTCCTAAGACATAAGATTAGATAGATAACATGAAAATAGTTCCATATGCTTCGGTAGTGGGAAGTCTTATTTATGCTATGTTGTGTACCAAATCATATATTTGTTTCGTAGTAGGCATGGTTAGTAGATATCAATCGAATCCAGGACGAGAGCATTGGATAGTTGTAAAGCATATATTTAAGTATCTTAGGAGAATGAGAGATTATATGTTTATCTATCGCAGTGAGGATCTCATACATATAGGGTATACGGATTCGGATTTTCAATCTGATAGCGACTTAAGAAAATATACCTCAGGATATGTGTTTACTCTGGGAGGCAGAACAGTTAGTTGGAGAAGTGCAAAACCAAATTGTATTACAGACTCGACCATGGAATCTGAATACGTAGCTACTTTTGAAGCTGCAAAGGAAGCTGTTTGGTTGTGTAAGTTCCTAGCAAATTTAGAGGTTGACAAGATTGAGAAACTCTAGATCACAATTTATTATGATAACACTTGAGCAATCACGTAATCCAAGGAACCTCGAAACCATCATGGAGGTAAGCACATATAACTGAAGTATAATCTTATTAGGGAGATTATACAACGAGGAGATATAGTTATCTCTAAGATTGCTTCAGTAGAAAATCTAGCAGACCCATTTACAAAGACTTTAATTTCTAGTGTTTTTGAGTCTCATGTAGGGAATGTGGGTGTTAGGCTTGCACTAAATGTGCTTTAGGGCAAGTGGAAGATTGTTAGAATTACACCCTAAAAACACGAGATTCTATGTAATTTTGACGATTTTTGAAGAATTACTAAATTGACATTCTTATATATAACATGTGAACATTTTTAGTAGAATATCTACAAGCATTTAGTACTTGATTAATTTGCTATGGAGTTTAGCTCATAGGCACAAGGTATAAACTGAGAGTTTGTTATGACTTGTAAATATTTAATTTTCACAGTCTAGTGAAGCTGGGCACTTTACTAAGAAAAGACTGTAGTACATTGACTCTATTATGTAGAGTGACTTACCTTGGTAACTAGGTGGATTACCTAGTGCCAGTGCATTTGGAATGGATTGAAATGGCTAATGAGTATAATTTTCAATAAAGTACTATCAAATGAAAATCAAAGACTAATTGTTATTAGTTTATGAGTACTATCAATCTTGAAGAAGGTTATGAGCTCATATTTAATAGCTTAGCTATTTTGATCTATTAAGAATGAGACTCTATGAGTCAACATATTTCGTAGGTTAGATAACTGGGCTATAGGATAGAGAGTCCATAAATTCTCAATAAGAGAATCCATAGACACTTTTAATTAAGAGACATAATACCTCTTAGGTAATTCATTTATATGGTCACAGTTAACTAAACGCTTAATATCTCTAGTGGAGTACCAAAGATTTAATAATTTTTACTTGATGGATCAAATATGAAAATTATCATAGTTGATGATAGAATGAATTTGAAACCTACAGATACTAAGAAGTGTATATATATTAGGTTGATAGTATTTCGCCTAATTATACATGGTACTATATTATGGAGGGGCATTACATAATGAATAATAGGTCAAGGATAGTTACATCAAGTAATATAAAATACACTTGAAGTTCAATTATGATTTTATAGTGAAGTTAATCATAATTAATAATTAATAAATATGATTATGTGTATAATCGGTAGAGTTTATTAATTATGTAGCTAAGAGTATTTTTATCCTTATAGTCCTCTTGCTATGCTAGCCTCGAATTTGGCTTACGCAATGACTAGACTTGTTTAATTAACAAGTGGCGTAACATGGATATCATATAGTCAAACAACTGATTTAAAGAACTAGCTTAGTATTTTTTATTAAGGTCAATGATTAATTAAAATTAATTTATTTAATTTTTCACAAACCATGCAATGGTTTGTGAAAATGTGTGATTTAATTTTATGTTCTAAAAAAGAAACCGAACAATGAAGTTAAAAAAAGTGTTGATTTTTTTCAGTTTTTACTTGTAAATTGAAAAGAAACAATTTAGTTCTTCTGAAAAACAGTGACGAACAAATTTGAAAGTGAGCTTAATAATTCTTTTCATGTTCTTACTTCAATTGGGAAAGAAGAATTGGGTTTTTCAATATTAATTTCTAGTGTTCACCCGCTCGTGTTTTTTGTTGACAGTTCGAAGAATATCAAGGAAAACCTCAAAGTTTTGATTTTCACGCGTCAAGAGATATTTATCCTTATTCAATTAATTGTTGTTTCTCAAATTTTTTAAAATTCAATTTTTCCACTGCAACGATTTTTTCACCAACCTCATGTTCAAGTTTCTTTTTTCCATAATTAAGAAATATACATTAGGGTAAATATTTTTGACAATATTACCCCTAAACATATTTGGAATTTTTTACATTATTCATAAATTCAAAATTAAACCTACAGAGTCATAAGAAGAATTTCACAAGATTTTTTTTAATATAATTTTAAATACACTTTTCTTTTCATTTATTTACTATGTAAAATATCAAATGACATGATAAACAATTGATAAGTCTTAAATCAACTCACATTTCTTTAGCTAGTTATTTTAGGTAGCGTGAATTACAACATTATCTTAACATTACCTAGTGAAAGAAAATTAATATTAAGCACATTAACTTGCTTTACTCTATTTGGCTCGAATTATTTTTTCATGACTGTATCATTCTATACCTCTACCATGAACTAAATTTGTAAATGAGTTATAAAAATCATGGGTCGTGACACGTATAATGCACGTGATGCTTGACTAGTATATATATATATATATAAGCATCATGAGNTCCTTACATGATCTTAGGAAGAGTCTTCAACGGTTATATATATATATATATATATATAGTTCGTAGATTTTTGGAATTCATCTATAGGACTGTCTAGATGCATATTGATAAAGAAGACGTTTGGCATTTCTATGGAAAAAAGAAAGAATTAGAGGTTCTACTGAGATGAGTTCGGTAATTGGTATATTAAAGAAGAAACCTAAGACCTTGATGGCGCATTCACCAACCACTGTTTGTGCCTAAACATCATAGAAAATTTGACTGAGCTGGTAAGTTTAGTATGTGGCAAGTATGTGGCCATAAGCTTTCATATTTGTACATGAATGTAATGTTTTATCATATGAAGTTAAAGTTTTGCTTGTTTTAAAATAAAGATAATAAATAAATAAACCAAGGGTACAGTAAATTAGTCAATCAACTTATAGACAAGAGCATATGGCAATATTGTTTTAAATTGAAAGAAAAGATACCTTAATACAGAAACAAAAAAAACATCTTTTGGCTTTGTCATATAATGTTATATAAATTGCGACCTTAGTAAGATGATAAAAGTCTGTTCCTTAGGATATTAGGCACCTAAGGGTTAGACTATGTCATATAAGACGTTACATATAAAAGAACTCAAAGAAGTTAAAAAGTTTTGTTGTATGTTTTAGGTTCGGTTAGTTGCGTATCTTACTAAGGTGGCCAGGTAAGTGAAACCTCGCATATATAATTGTTTGATTGATTGTTTGAAAATTTATAATGTTGTTGTTTTTGTGTTTTGTGATGTACAATGTGTTGTGATGTGTTCCTTGTTCTTGTTGTAGTTATGTTATTGTGTTGCTGTGTTTTGATAGATTACATGTTTGAGAATTTAATATATATTAAGATAAGAAAGAATCATGCATGGATGCATGAAAGAAACGTGCTTTGTTCGATTCCCCTCTATTTGCCTTATCTTTAAGAAAAAAAGGTCTTTGTTACATGTTCTGGTTAGTCTTTGTGACAAGGCTTTTTACAACTGGTTCCATCTTCTTGAAAGTGAGAAGTTGTACTCGTGAAAAATGTCACTTGTACATTAACAATCATCAATAGACAATCTATGTTTTGTTCTCGGTGTGGTGATGAGCTATAATGAAAGTTGGCCAAGGAACTCTGTAAGAAAAACCTAAAGCCTTTGCTTCCATGATATGTTCTGTATGTGATTTGAAAACTTTATCTGTAAGAAGGCTTGAAAGCATTATTTGCATGATATGTTCTGTGTGTGATTTGAAAGCTCTATTTGTAAGAAAATTCAGAAACTCCATAAGAATGATACGAGGCTCCTTATGCATCATAATTTCAGTAAGTGATTGAGAATTTTGTTATGTTTATATAAGTGTAAATTTTATTTACTAAGTATATTCTTATACCCATTCTGTTTCTTTTTAAATTTTCAGATGATGAGAATGATGGTGATGAATGTGATGAGTCTGATTAGGCGTTCTGGCACGAGACTAGAGTCATTGACATCAAAAGCTATTGAGGCTTACGCCTTGAGGCTCACCTCAATTTGTGGCTATAGAAAAGTGCCTCAATTCTTTAGCCTCGAGGTAGAAGAAAGAAGCCTACGCCTCTCTATGGTGAACCTTACGCCTCTCATCCTACCGTCTTGACGCTCCCAAGACTTAAGCCTCAATTGTTCTTATATTTTCTTTGTATATTTACTATTTATTGAGACTTGACCTATTTTCCTTCTCTTCTAAACTATGTAGGTTTGCCTTTGATCCATGAATGAAAAAAGGTAAAATCTTATTAAATGAATTATATAATTTTATGGATACAAAAGTATCAATTTTTTTTACTTTTGTCATTGTCCTTTAAAACACTCGATCAGTAAGCAACAAAAGTTGATAACTTTAATGACATACTTCTTGAATCACAAAAATACATAAACTATTAACAAAGTGTAAAGTATCATTTAAAAGTATAGATAACGTAATCACACTCTTGGAGTTATGAAACCAACGTAATAGTTCTCTTTCTTTCGAATCTTTTCTAGCATAATATTCAAAATAAAATAATAGACTTTATCATTAACATCATAATCTCGAGGCTATTTATTATGACTATACTGATTATTGTTACATTGGTTATTGCAAATTTGTGTGATTATGTAGTTATTTATCGCTTTTTACTTTCATTTTACTTTAAATTGAGGCTTACGCCTCTAAACGCCTTGATACTTACGCCTCGTCTCTTTGAATTAAAACGCATTAAAGTAACTTTTAGCTTTTTTAAGCATCGACTAGAGTCATATTTTACTTATTTTGAATAATTTAGTAATTCAAATATGTTCATAAGTTACTTATTAAAGATAGTTGAAATATTGTTAAAGTTTAAGAAAATTGTCTCAAGATTTTTAATATTTAATTTTAATTACACATTTTGATTTTTTATATTTCATCAAGAATGGGTGTCGTTTTACTAAATATTGTTACCATGTGTTGTTTTGAAAAGAAGGCCTAGCTTCTGTGATATGTTTGCTAAACACCAAAAAAACTCGGTCGGTTTTTCGGCGTGGGACGCATGACCTTGGACTACCAATAAGATATAGATGATCCGATATAATTCTGATCACAGTTGTGTTAGGTTTGTTCCCTTAAAACGGTGGGCATTATTTAATTTTCATTAATAATAAATAATTTGTTTTTATATTATGTACAATATACTATTATTAAAATGACTCATAAGTATAATAGTATATGGTTTATAAATTCTATCGAGTTTAGCTCATAGGAATAAGGTAATTAGCCAATAGTTCTTTATGATTTGAAAAAAATGTTTATTTTTCTCTGTCTAGTGAAGCTGAGTGCTTTACTAAGATAAACTGTAGTGCATTAACTCTATCACGTAGAGTGACTTACCTTATTCACTAGGTGGAGTACCTAGTTAATATGCTAGTGCATGGAGTGTATTAAAAAGACTAATGAGTTTGATTTTCAGTAAAAGTACTATCGTAAGAAAATCATAAGTCATTGTTATTATAATATGAGAGTTCTTAATCTTGAGAGAATTGTGAACTCATATTTAATGGTTCAGTTATTTTTATCTACTATGGTTGAGATTCTATGAGTCAATATATTTGGAGGTTGGATAACTGAATTGTTAAATAATGTAGATGCATACATTCTCAATAATGGAGTCCATAGACACTTTTAAGTAACTGACATAGTACCTCGTGATAGAATCCATTTATGTGATCATAGTAGTCTAAGTACTTAGTATCACTTATTTGGCTTAATAGAAATTTGAGAATTTTACTCGAGGCATCACGTTTGGAAATTATCATGTTTGATCAGTATAACGTGATTTGGAACTTGAGGAACAAGAGGTGTATAAATTAGCTAGATAGTACTTTATTTAATTACATACGGTGCTATATTATGGAGAGGCAACACATAATGAATAAGAGGTTTTTGGCTAATATAAAATACTATAGGAGTTCAATTACAATTTTATAGTACTAGAACTTATTGTAATTAATATTAATAAATCTGATCATGAGTTTGGTCGAAGTTTATCAATTATTTAGCCATGAGTATTTTTATCATCATTGTTCCCGAGCTAGCCTATGAGTTATAGGTATTATAGTGACCGATTATAAATTGGTACGACGTGATGTCTAGTAGTCAACAAGTCAGTCCTAAATTTAGTGTTGAAACTTATTGATTAAAATTAATATAAATTAGTTTTAACTGAGATACAATTTTCAGCTAATTCTGACCGTTAGACTAATTATAATGAGGGAGATTGTGAGGTATCAATAAATGATACACGGCGGGTCTAGGTAGCTCACGACGATGGCTGGTGGTCGCCGTAGGTGGGGGATTCTCATAGGTTTTCATGATTTCAAGCGTATATCGAGAACATAGTTTGCGCTTAGATCAAGATCATATCGTGACGAACTTTGATTTATGGTTCATGTATCAAAGGTATAAACTTTATGTTTGTTCCTACATAGATTAGATTATTAAATAATTAACTTTAAGATTGAGAAGTTTTCCGCTGCGCTAAATCCCTTCAATTGATATCAGAACCCCATTTTAAATCTATTTGTGAGATGTCTATTGTTAGAACAAATACCTTATTGAATACATATATTCATAGAATCCTACTCTTTTTACATGAATCTTTTTAATTTAATCTCTCTTGCATAACTATTTAGATTTTACGTGTATTAATCTACTAGTTATATAATTAGAAGGATAATCTATGAAGAGAATTTTCCCCTAGGTTGGTATTTAATTTTCATAGTTTCTTGTAAACATTCCTAAAACAAGTAAGGATTTTTATGATGTATTTATTTCAAATCGTTTGGAGATCAAATCAATGCAAAAGAGAATCAAATAATTGACAAATCATCATGGTAGTGCAACGATAACTGTTGCTTCAAGGTAGTAATCAATTGTCGCTGGTTGGTTGCTAGTCACTGCCTAGCGGCTGGTGGATGTGGGTCTCGAAGGTGGTGATGGACGACAGTCAACAGTGACAGCGGGAGGAAGTCGAGAGCGACCAGTGGTGAGACGTGTGGTGGCAAGTAGAGGTAGACGGTTGCAGGGTCTGAGGGTCACGTCCCAACCTATATTGAAGATTTCATTTTCATAAGTTTAAATTAAGATAGGATTAGGGTTATACAAGGCTAATGTAATCTCTTAAAATATTTTAGATATTTATCTTATATGTTTTTCTATTTTATTTATTGCATTTTATGCCCAACATGCTTAGATAATTTTTTTTATGAACATCACTTTTAGATACCACGTGACTTTAGGTTTCTGAATAGATAAGCGTTTGTAGTTGTATAGTAAAGATAAAATTAAGCATAATCAGTTAGGGGCATAAAATGGCTAACCCTAGAAACATGTTATTAGGTTTATTTAAACACAAATTTTAATTATAATAATCGTACTAGATATTTAATTAGTGATTAATTAAATTGTGACATTATTAGAATTTAGAAAAATACCTTAGATAAATTACTAATTGAGCAAGCTTGTCTACTCAAACTAGGTTATTAAAGATTAGGTTGGCTAATTATCTAATGGAACTTAGTATTTCATAGTAATGAAAACTCATGTATTTAGAAAACAAAGAGGAAGCGAGATTCTTAATTGAAACCCATGGTCCCGATTATTAAATCATAGTAAGTTGTTAGGATAACTCATCTGCAATCTCAGAGGCACCCTAAAGGAGGTATCCGAAGTCTCTAATATTACAAATATGATTTTCTTGATGATCACCTTGATAAGTGAATAACTCAGAATGACCTACCGAAGTAGGGGTTGTCCACTTACTATGAGTCTAAAGGTGAAATAATGGTATACACTTAACTCGTTTCTATTGTATGTCGTCTAAACGGTTCTTATTACTTATATCTAGAGACTGAATCGTAATGCTAGTTAATTGCTAGGTATAGATACCACATTTCTAGGATTATTAGGTACTAATATTAGACTAGTAATTAAATTGAATTAGACTTTCCTACCTAACTTTTGATTGTGCATTCTACCTAAGCATGGGTACATTATGAGAGTTAGGATATTGTTGCATATAATGCATGTTTGTTTGAGCTTTTATGATCATATTATTAGTTATGCTTAAATTAGAATGTCCATGTAATAATTAATATTTTCATTATTTTTCAGTATTTAAAAATGTCATCCATGAGCACATTAGAATCTATTCAGAAAGAAAATAAACTCGATAATACAAATTGTGTCAACTGAAAGCATAACCTTGACATTATCTTATCGACTGAGGGGCAATAAGTTGTTCTTACAAAGCCTTGTCCTCTAATTCCCAATGAAAAGTCCTCTAAGGAGGGGACATGGGCATATTCTATGTGGAATAGGAAGGATGATTTGGCACGTTGCTACATGTTGCTACTCGATCTATTGCAACATCAACATCAATCCATGTCCACAACTTTAGATATTATGCTTAACCTCTTGGAAATGTTTGGAAACCAAGGGTAGCTAGATAAGCAGGAAAACATGAATGCTAAGATGAAGCCATGAATTTCTGTTAGGGACCATTTATCGAAAATGATTGATTACTTTAAGGAGCTGGAGATCCTAGGGGGTGAAATTGATGGTAGAACCAAGATTGATATGGTATTAGCATCTCTCTTGACCTCATTCAACCAGTTCAAGGTTAATAATGTCATGATAAGTATGAATGGACTTTGATCGAGTTGATGTGGCAACGTAAATGGCGGAGAATATACTGAGGGTCCCATCTAGCATGAATATGGCGCAAGCTTCTACTTCTCTTGCACCTATGTCTAAGCCCAAGAAAATGAAGAAGAAGAAGAATTCAGAGCAAGGGGAGTTCAAGAAGAAGGGAAAGAGCAAGGGTAAGAGCAAATGTGTCCACTGCGGTAAGACTAGTCACTGGAAAGCACATTGTGATGCATCCATAGAAAAGAAGAACAAAGGTACATGACTTTTACATCACTCAGTCGTGTTTAATTGGTGATTCTACCATATCCTGGTATGTAGATTCTACAACCACTAGTCATATATGCAATACGTTCTAGGGGTTCAGGCCAGGAGACTAAGTACGGGATAATAACAACTTGTTCTTGGGACAGACGTGTTGGTTCTAGTTGTCTGTGTTGTTACTCTTTATTTTGATGATTCAATGAGCATTACTTTAATTTATAGTATTCATGAGACGAACATACACAAAAACTTGATTTTTGTTGCTTGTCTTTGTTTTGGAAGGCTATAATTTTAATTTTGAAATATTTTAACTATTAAGAAGAATAGAAGTTTGTTCTCACGCATTTGTTGATGGTTAATATTGTGTTACTCCTAAAAGATTAATGTGCATGATACTGAAGTTGAGAATAGTTCGTATAGTACAACTAATAAAATAAAAGGCTCTCATACTAACAAAACCTATTTATGACACTTACTTCTAATTCATATTAATCTAAATTGGATCCAAAGACTAGTAAGAGATGGGACCCTTAGCTTTTTGAACATAAAGCCTTTACGAGTTTCTGAATCTTGTATAGAAGGTAATATGACCAATAGGCTTTTGAAGGAAAAAGGGCATAGAGCTTCAGAACCATTGGATTAGTGCATACTGACTTATGTCGAGCAATGAATGTGCAAGCTAGAGGTTGTTGTGGGTATTTCATGACTTATGTGGATGATTACTCTAAATACGACTACTTCTATTTAATGCATCAGAAATCCAAAATCTTTGAGAAATTTAAAGGGTTTAAGAGTGAAGATCGAGAATGACATATATGAAATGATTAAATGTCTTCGATTAGATCGAGGAGATGAATATCTCTCATTGACATACATGGACTATTTAGTCAAGAATGCGATTTCATCTCAACTCCCTTCCAGCAAAATGGTGTAACTGGGAGGAGAAATATAACTCTCTTAAATATGGTGAGATCTATAATGAGCTATCATACTATTCTTGTTTTTTAAATGACTCCAAGCATTCTAAATCTGATACTTTCCAAAGCAGTACCCCAGACTCTACCAGAGTTATGAAATGGTCATAAACTTAGTTTACATCATCTCCATATTTAGGGATATCCAACACACATGCTAAGAAGAATGCTGCTAAGTTAGAACTTAGATTTAAAGTATGTGTTTTTGTTAGGTATGCAAAAAGAAAAAGAAGATTCTTGTTTGATAGTATTGAGGAGTAGGGAGTATTTGTTAACACAAAGGTTGTATTGTTAGAGGATGAATATTACAAACTTTAGGTAGGAGCAACATTGTTCTAAATTAGTTAGCTAATTTTAACACTAGCGTGCAAGATCAGTCAGGGGAAAATAAGGAGGTTATTGAGAGAAAGGTTAACCAAGAGAGCAAAAATGAAGTACTTTCGAGTACTACTTAGCCAGAGGGTTTTATCACTAAAGGCTAAGAAGATATAGTTGCAAGTTGAATATGTTCATTTACGGACTTAAGCAATAAAGGATTCCAAGAAAGATTAGCTTCCTTTCAGACATTAAATTCATTTATAAATATCATAAAGATAGTTCCTTATGCTTATGTAGCAGGAAGTTTTATATATGCAATATTGTATATGTTATACAATCTAAAGAAAATGGCACAACGAAAAATTGTATCGAACTTAAGATGTGATTTTTAAACAATCTAATCTATTTTATGAACATAAAAATCATATCCTTGATGTGTGAATCCCAAAAATTGAAGCTTTATTGTCACAATTTGATCCTTGATCTAAGCGCGGACCATGGCTTCGATCTACATGCAGAATCGTGGAATTATGAGAATCGACATCTCATGATCTTCCTCACTATTTCTCAGATTGTCAACTGATTATCAGTATGTGGGCACTAGGAAGGGAAAATCCAATCTTTCCTTCCCTTTCAATTTTGGCTTAGGAGATGATTAGTCTCCTACGATTTTATCTTTTGTCATTATTGGTACCAAAATAGCTTCAACCTAATTTCATAGAGAAGCCTCTTATTTATAGTAAAATCTAACAGTCAAGATTGACTGAAAATTATCTCTTAATTAAAACTAATTATATTATTTTTAATTGATAATTTCATCACTAAAATTAGGATCAACTTCTTGTATTTCCGTGAACCATCTTGAATTACTGTGAACCATTGTGAATCGATACCTCGTGATCTTCCTCATTACTCCTCAGATCGTCAACCGATTATCAGTGTGTGGGCACTGGGAAGGAAAAATCTAATCTTTCATTTCTTCTTGATTTAATTAGTCTCCATACGATTTTATCTTCTTTCACTAATGGTGCCAAAATGGCTTCAACCTAATCTTTAAGAGAAGCCTCATATTTATAGTAAAATCCAACAGTCAAGACTTGTTGAACATTATTTCTTAATTAAAACTAATTTGATTAATTTTAATTAATAATCTCATCACTAAATTTAAGACCAACTTGGCTGACTAATGGGAATCCATGTTGTACCTATTTATCAGTGTTATGACAATACCTATAATTCACATGCTAACTAGAGGACTATAAGGATAAAAAGACTCGTGGCTAATTATTTAATAAACTCTACTAACCAAATCCACGATCAAATTTATTAATTATTATTTACAATTTATTCCACTATAAAATTATAATTGAACTCCATTCATATTTGATATTGCTCGATGTAATTATCATTGACCTATTATTCATTATGTGTTGCCCCTCCATAATATAGCACCATGTATAATTAGATAAAGTACCATCTAACTTATTTATACACTTTTTGTTCCTTGAGTTTCAAATCTTGTTCTACTAATGAACTATGATAGTTTCCATACTTGATGTTTCAAGTGAAATGATCAAATCTCTAATTGAATCACTAGTTTGTATTGTTATGATCATATAAATAGATTCTGTCGGGGTAAAATGTCACTTACTTAAAAGTGCCTATAGACTCTACTATTGAGAATCTATGAATCTTCAATATTTAATAACTCAGTAATCCAACCTACATATATATTGATTCATAGAATCTCAATCATAGTAGATCCAAACAACTAAATAATTAAATATGAGTTCGTAACTCTCAAGATTAAGTGCACTCATAATATGATAACAATGAGTTATGATTTTCTTAAGATAGTCCTTTTAATTAAAATCAAACTCACTAGTCCATTCAATGCATTCCAAATATACTAGCATATTAATTAGGTAGTTCACCCAGTGTCCAAGGCAAACTACTCTACATGATAGAGTTAATGTACTACAGTCTATCTCAGTAAAGCGCTCAGCTTAACAAGACTGTGAATAATAAATATTTCAAGTCATAAAAATTCTTAGTTAAATATTTTATTCTCATGAGCTAAACTCCATAAAATCTATAAATCAAGTAATATTATACTATGGAGCTTTTACAATAATGTATTGTACATAATATAATAATAATCTATTTCTTATTAATTAGAATTGAATGTCTCGATAACTACAGTAGAATTCTAGTGCTTTTTAGGGCACAATCTTAGCAATATTTATTTTACAGTAGGCATGGTCAGTAGATTTTACAAGAAGAGAACAATGGGAAATTGTGAAGCATATACTCAAAGATCTTAGGAGAATAAAGGATTATATGCTTGTGTATCATAATGAGAGTCCCATACTAATAGGTATACGGATTCAGATTTTCAATGAGATAAAGACTCTAAGAAGTCTACCTCGGGCTATGTGTTTACTTTGGGAGGAGAAGATGTCAGTTGACGAGTGATAAACAAAACTATATTGCAGAATCAACCATGAAAACGGAACATGTAAATGCTTCAAAAGTTGTATGGCCGTGAAAGTTTTAGAAGAGTTAAAGATTGATGTGATTGATGGAATCCCAATCATAATCACTGTGATACACATGAGGGACTCACACAATCCAAATAATATCAAAACCATCGAGGAGGAAAGCACATTAAGTGGAACTGTCATCTCAAAAGGAGATCAAACAATGAGAAGATATGGTTGTCTCTAAGATATTTTCAGCGGAGAGACTAACAGACTTGTTTACAAAGATTTTAGCCATAAATGTCTTTGAGACACATGTAGAGAATATGGGGGTTAAGATGATTGTAGACATGCTTTAGGATAAGTAAGAGATTGTTAGCATTGGAATTCCATTGTTTTATTGAGACAATTAATTCTGCTTAATAATAAAAAGTTTATATGTATATTATATGCAATAAATTCTTGTTAAAAGGTCCAAAAACATAATACAACTTGGTTTATGGATCCTATGGAGTTTAGCACATAGAAAGAATTTATTTGATCACGAGTTCTTTAAGGCTTGAATAATGTGTATTTTTCAAAGTCTAGTAAAATTGGGTGGTTTATCATCTGATCTGATCAGTTGCGCTTAATAATAGTCCTCACCTATAACTAACTCAGTTTTGATCAGTTCACGAGGTCACATGAAACTTAGATAAAAGTCCTCACCTATAGCTAATCTCCACAGGAAATCCTACTGAGAAATGATGATTGGGATAAAGACCCATGCCGGGCAAAAAGATCAGTATATTCGTTCATGATACCCGAGGTCACATGAAACTCAGATAATTCTCCAGCTAGGAATTTTCTCCATGAGGCATCCTAGATATTTCTAATGTCTCGGATAAAAGATCATGAGATATAAATCAAGATACGATCATATGTGATTTGATCGAGCCGGGAGCCAAATTCAAGATAAATATATTCATAATCCATTAAAATTTGATTCAAAGTGATACCCCCCACCCAATATCAATTTTACACATTAAAACTAACACTATTATTTTTAAACAATGAGCACCAATCAGAAAGTACAAAAAATCATCTAGCACACTCAGATACAAAGTGATAAGCTTTCCCCCTACACACACACATACTAAAACTAACAATATTATTAGACAATGAACATCAATCAGAAAGTATTCAAAAAGCATCTAGCATGCTCAAATAAAAAGTGATCCTCCCCCCCCCCCCCCCCACCCCNCCCCACACACACACACACAGACGTTGAAACTAATACAATTATCTTAGACAATGAGCAACAATAAGAAAGTATTAAAAAAGCATCTAGTATGCTCAGATACAAAGTGATAACCCCCTCCCCCCCTCCCACACACACACACACACATTGAAATTAGCACTATTATCTTAAACAATGAGCATCAATCAGAAAGTATTCAAAAAACATCTAGCAGAATCTGATACAAAGTGATACCCCCCTCCCACGCACAAACTAACACTATTACCTTAAACAATGAGCATCAATCAGAAAGTATTCAAGAAACATATAGCACGCTCAAATATAAAGAAATATTAGAGAAAGAACTAGCAGTAATAGTACATGTGGCAGAATAACAGCAGAATCAGTAGGTAACATATTATCTATAACATTAACATCATCAACATGAACTTCAGTATGGCTATCAGTGGTTAAATTATAGTTTAAACCAAGTGAAGCAGCATCAGACAGTCTAGGTAAAGCATTTAAACAAAAGCAGTAGCAGGTTATAAAGAAGAAGAAGAATCAGTAGCAATCCTATTATGTCTAGGATCATTGATAACAAAAGAAGCAAAATTATTATGAGAAGCAGAATTAAACAGAGAATGAGGTAAGAAGGAGAGAGAGTAGAAATGTACATGTGTGTAGTATTACATGAAGCAGAGTGTTGTTGTGAAGTATTAGTCACAGAAACAGATTTAGCAGCAAAAGGAAAAGAAGATTCATCAAAGAGCACATGCATAGATGTATAAGTTCTCTTGTTGACAAAATCATAGCATAAATATCCTTTTTTATCTAAGGCATAACCTAAAAATACACATTGAATAAACTTAGGAGTAAATTTGTTATGCATATAAAGCCTTATACTAGGATAACGAGAGCAACCAAGTACTTTAACTGGCAATAATCTGTCAATTTGCCAAACAATCATTCAAAGGGAGAATCATTATGTAGGGTTGAAGTAGGCATACAATTTATAAGATAAATAGTTGTTGCAAAGGCATAGTCCCAAAAAATAGGAGGAAGAGAAGCATGGTGTAAAAGAGTAAGTCCAGTTTCAACCAAATGCCTATGCTTCCTTTTAGTAACACTATTTTGCTGAGGGGTATAGGGGCATGATTTCTTATGAACAATCCCATGTTCATGCAGAAATGATTGAAAAGAGAGACTACCAAACTCTCCACCTCCATCGGACCGTAAGGTCTTAATCTTGGTTGAGAACATGTTCTCAACAAGAGATTTAAATCGTTTAAAAATAGAGAAAACATCATACTTGAAAGCAATAGGAAAGAACCATGTATAACGTGTAAAATCATCAGCATGAAAATTGAAAAGAAACAGTTAATTGTATTTAATTATGGAAGTTTTTAAATTGATGTATGGCATTTGGTGGCAAATTCATGCAATATAAAACTGTATATCAATTTGGTAGTTTGCTACCTCAAGTCTCATGGAAGTTGGAAAACAGATTCCAATTTTGATGTTAATGCAGTTTAGTGTTAAGTCAATTGTTTGATTCTATGACTTATTTCGATTTTAATTTTAAAGCAATTCTCCTGTATGCATAGTAAAATTGTATTATGACTATTCAGTGGTTTGCAAAACTTCCAACTAGTTTTGTTATGGGCATGAATTCTCAATTAATTGTGCATCACGATTTTTTTTATGTTTTCAAGTATGATGATATTCTTATTTGCTGTATGATTTTTCAAGTGTTCATGAAATGAATTTATTTGAGAAATTTAGAATATCATATTATGATATGAATATCATTGGTAAAATCCAGTTTCATGCGTTTATTGATAGAGATTAATTTCATATAATTGAAGTCCGTATTAAGTTAGTTTCTTAGTCACCAAAGGGCGTAGAATCTATGACCAAGCAAGGAAGGAACGAGGGAAGGTCCCTACACATCAATATGTATTAATTATAAAAGAGAAGAAGAGACAGAACTAGAGGCTGGAAAAGGAAGCTTATGCATTTTATTTGTTATGCAACTGATACAAACACAGTGATCAAAACTAGAAGAATTACAAGGCAATTGAGCTTTACGAATAACATGTCTAACAATGTTGTGTGTAAGGTGACCTAATTGATAGTGCCAAATGAAAGAAGAAGCCTTAGAACCAAAGTTAGCAACAGATTTAGCAGGCAGACATTTTGGAAAGGATAAAGACCATTACTGTTTGGACCCTTATGCAAGATGGCTCATGTGTCCTTGTCCTGAATCCAGAAAAATGGTGCATCAAAGATAAATAAATAATTATTTTGAAGACAAAATTGATGTACAGATAACAAGTTATTTTAGAGCTCAGGAACACAGAAAACATGAGATAAAGAGAAAGACTTTAGAGGGGTATGAATAGTACTGGAACCTGTATGGGATATTGGTAGAGGTTGTCCATTTCCAATAGAAATTTACTCATCACCAGTATATTCAGATTGAGAGAAGAGATTATTCACATCAAGTGTAAGATGGGTGTTACACCCAGTGTCAGTGATCTATACCTGAGGATCTCTCTAGGTTGAGGATCGAGACATTGTTGTCATAGCAGAGAGACTTGGAGAAGGGTTTCTACCTTAGTAAGCAAAGTTCAGGCGGTGGAAGCAGTCCACAGCACTATGACCCAATTTCTAGCAGATATGGCACTGAATTCATTGAGGTTGTGCATGGCTGTGATTTTCAGAAGAGTAGTTGTTATTGTTCTTGAAAGTCTGGGAGGGTTGTGTAGGTGGAGACCCAAGAACAGAGGGTAAATTACAGGGATTTCAGTTGACAGACCCTCCCCCTCTTCCAGAATTAAACCGCCCAGATTGGACATATTCCCCCTAAAATTCTTGAAGTTTCTACCACGATTGGTTCCCCGATTTGGAAGGGAGGCAAATATGGAAGTGTTTTGAAAGGGAGGTTCTTGATTTTTCAGTTGGGATTCAAGAAAGTGTTCATATTTAAGGATCACATGGAGCTCTTCAAGGGAGAGTGGCTCAGCCCAGATGTGAATTGAAGTTTTCAGGGTGTTGTACTCGGTGGGAAGGCCATTAATTATGAGAATTAAAACATCTTCACCATCAATTAAAACAGGTACAACACTAAGTTTATCCTTTACCTCATTGATACCTTGGATAGAGGAGTCTATATTCTTCGTGGCCTTCTTGGTGATAGACTAGAGATCTGACTACAGTTGCAGAATATTCATCCGTGAAAGGGATGAGAATCGCTTCTCGATTGAGCGCCATGGGGGACACTGTCTTTCTTGCTTCCTTTCCCTTCGAATCTATTCTTCTTCATGGTATCATCGGACTGGCTTGTTCGTGGTGGGCAAGGAATCAAACCATCTACATAGCTAAATACAGAGTGTGCTTTCAAGATCGCGAAAATTTAGTACCTCCATAAGATAAAGTTGCTCGAATCCAGATGAATGGAGATCAAGTTACAAATATTGGACAAAAGAAAATTCGGGAATGAGACATTGATTCTGCACTATTTACAACCAAAGAATTGTTGCAATTTTGTGAAGGAGAAGACAAAGGGATAGTCCCAGAACTCGTTTGTGAAGTGGTTTGTGCGCCAGTTTGGGAAGAATCGATTTCAAGGTTTGTAGCGGTTTGAGTTTCTAACTCTTCAGCCATGAGAGACGACTTTTATCGAGTATTGCTTTGATACCATGAAGAAGAATAGATTCGAAGGGAAAGGAAGCAAGAAAGAAGAAACAAAAGATGAGAAGAAGATCCAGCAAGAAGACTGAAAAGTAATCTTCATTAATTTACTGAAAACTAAACAAGAAAGAGTTAATATACAAAGAGGAAAACAAGCCTATCGGCTAATGAAAGAAAAATACTAAAAGACCTTAACAACAAACTTACATAACAGAAAATTAACATCACAAAACTCTATTCTTTAACGCAATATGCATGTCAAAACTGCAACTTCTAACACACAAAGGTTTAGTTTACGACATTAGTTGCTTGTCGTTAAAAATTAGGATATGTTGAGGTTCAATTTATATCAAAGGGTTGTATAAAAGAACCAGTTAGCTACACTTCTATTTTATGGAGAGAAAATCTCGGTTGCTGAGACTTCAAAAATAATATTAAAGAATAATAGTAATCCTTCATATATGAGATAATATAAAAGCTAACATAGGTCCGTAAATTACTATTTTACATTTTTTGCATTTATTTAAAGACATATTACTTATGTGCAAATGATATAATAAGTTAATAATGTTTATAATCCAGAAAATCAATCAAAGATGAAATTATTACGTGCATTTGTTTTTTTTATTATGTAAAAAAATTACTTTCTTTTATTTCTTGATTGATGAATAATAAAAAAAGAAAATATCAAGTTAAAAAAGAAATCAGAATATCCTAATACAATTTTTTTCAACATTTTATTCGTTCGGGTTAAATTATGTCACAACACTATATATTTGGGATTAAGTCTCCTTAGATGAACTGCATTGGTGGGCTTAGTTATAAAAAATTTAAAATCGATGTTCAAATTTAAGCCTTTAAATTAAAATAGCTACCGTGGTACAATATCCCACTTTGTTGTGATTTAAATGCAATTTTTCACCTAAAAAGGTTAAAAATTATTCCGTTGCCGGGACTTGAACCCGGGTCTCTCGGGTGAGAGCCGAGTATCCTAACCAACTAGACTACAACGGATTTCTTGTTTAGTTCAAGAATATTTACATAATAATAATTTATTAATTTATCTAACAACTTCACTCTCGACTGTTTGTTGTTTGAAGTCTGCACAGCTCTCGATGCCCTTAAAATGAGATTTTGATGCCCAACCTCAACATTAGTTTTTACTCCACCTCCTCATCACTCCATGGCTCCTTCTGCGACATGCGGTTTGGACCTGCAATGACCATGACCGCATTGCAGCTCGAAGGCATGGTAAGACTTGCATCCCTATAGTCAAAATTGTAGCCCTCAATGTTTAATACGAAAATTTCAACCCCAATAAATTTCCTAAAAATTTCTGTAAGATTTTTGAAAGGCTTTTTTTGTTTCCACTATTTGATCATAATGACATGCGTTTGAATTTTCGGTCGCTTCTTTCTTGACGTTATGCAAAGATTAGAACTAAAGCTTCTTATGTAATTGTATTCTCTCCCCAAATTTGGAAAATTTGAGATTGTTGGAAATAGAATCAGTGTGTTGGTTTTGACTACTTGCGTTTGTTATGAGTCCATTCATTCAAATAAGAAACTAATTTCCATCAAATGTTCATCCGACAAGTTTATGAAAGTTGCATGCCCTATAAAAGCTTAACATGACAAACCACCTATTGCGGTGGTTTTAAAAGATTACGGTGGCGGTTTTAGCCACCGCCAATTACTTATGCGGCGGTTGTCGAACCACCGCAGAAACTGTTACTGTAAAATCCTGACAATAGCGACGCTTGTTGCTGACCTATACCGGGGGTTATAAACCGCCGACAAAGGTGAAAATATATGAAAAATATATATATATATATATATATATATATATATATATATATATATATATACACACCGACGGTTTTAAACCGCCGCTAATGTTCACACATTTAAAAAAAATTGGGTTGTTTACTCATATTAGAAAGCACTTACAACACCCATTTCAAGTACTGTATATTTGTATAAAATAACATATATTCATCATTCCAGAATTGTCAATTGATATAAATATACTGAAAAGAGTTAACACACTCTATATTATAATCACTCAAATCAAGGGTACCTGAAGAAGGGAATATTAAAACACGATTTCTTGCTAAGTAATTATCATATTGAGAATCGATAAGACAAAAGATGTTGTCAAAGACTCAAATGTAAAGCATAACACGATGTTTCTTCTAATTGGGACCTTAAGATAGTCAATCTTTTCACTAGGCAAGAAATATTGATTAAGTGAACAAGTAGTCATGAGAAAAACCAAGAGATATTCCAGGATACATGTTGAGAAAACCAATAATATGAAATCAAACAGTATAAACCTTCCTGGAATCCACATTGTGCAAATGCATTTGAGATTAAGTTTCTGATTGTAAAAGAAAGTACAGAGTGGTCAGATGTACATAGAACATATTGGGACAAACTCCATGATAATGGATCCACTCACTAAGGGATTACTACCCAAGGTCTTTCATGAGCATACTGCTCATATGCATGTCATGTTGTTTGAGGATATCATAGTTTAGTGAGAGTTTGTTTATTGCTTTATGTCTAGTTTTGTGAATATTTGTGTATTTGGTATTTTCTGATCAAAAATAAAGTTATTCAGTTCATTCTACTTTGTGACATTACGTTATTGTTGACCTCAGTATAAAGTAAGTAGGACGAGTTGGAAATAGACATTGTATAGATCACATTGTATGTAATTTTTCATGCTACGCATCTATGATTGATTTATGTCATTTGGTTGTATTGGTATATGTGACCATTGATGGATTTAGTTATAATAAAGGTAACGAGGACTTCTTTGATCCTATGTCAATGTAATCAATGAACGAGATTGTTTTAGATATATCTTTTGTTTGAGATAACAAATTTTTGGGAGTCCATAAAGTGAAACACAATTATAAGATTACATATGCAACCCAGTGGGGTATTGTTGGAAAAGTTTAACATGTAGGGATATATGTGAAATTAAATATGTTGTGTTATCTTTGAATAAGCCTAATTAAAATTATCTAATGAAATTAAAGTTTTAAGGCTTATGAATATAATTATTATGGAATTAATGTGTAGATACCAGAATGATATTTTGTCATCTACGGCTTTTTGGATGGACGGTATATAAATAGCATTAGAATTATATCCAAGGTCAGTTTTTGCTATGTTGTAGTTTGCCTGGCTTAATGGGTTTGGTGGAGATTGCAACGGATGTCAACCTCATGCAAATGTTCGAGCTGCACCAAAGTTTTCACCATGTGCTACATTGTACTTTCTCCATATGCTTTTCTGTAACACCATATAGGAAGTTGTTTGTAGAAAGCAACAGAGCATGCCAACTTGTCTTTTCAATTTTGTAACATCATATGAAAACTTGTTTATTATATTTTGAATTGAATTGGTAATGGAATTATTGATATATATTTTGAATTGGACATTTTTGAATGTACAGATTTACTTGTATTTGACAAATATTTTGAACTGAAGATGTATGAATTGATTTAGACTGATTTATAATCACTGGATATGTTTACACTTTTTTGGTCGATGTTGGATTTAGGTTAAACTTGTTAAGTTTGATTGGTTTAAAGAACAAACATGATTTTGTTTAGTTAATTTGCCAATGTTGTTGATTTTAGTTGTCACTATGTTTCATCTGGTTTCCTTATCACTATTTCTTTTACTAGAGGAGTTTTTCTTTCACCTTCTTTGCATCAGAAGAGTTTTTCAGAATCAAATCTACTAAGCCTACTTAGTACTAATGCTGACAACAATTATAAAGGCAAAATATACAATACGAACATGGGAAAAAACTTCAAAGTCTCATCCAACTCTCCGACGTTTGCATCTTTATATCTATGTGTTCCAACTCATCTTTCCGTTCTTTTAAATTCTCATTCTTGCAACTAGTTTTGTTTACTTCATCAAGAAGGTTCACCATCTAAAGTATCCATGCTTGTTCTCTTTACAACAATAATATAACATATTTTTATTTCGATTTGAATTTTGATATATATCTTCACACACGACCCTTTACCACAACCACAAATTACATTAACAAACCTCAAACCTCCACAATATGCAAAATCATTGTCACTTGAACTTGGCATCCTCAAGTACCTTCACGTATCAAAGACAATGCAAACACAAACTTAAAAGAATGTAAACACGTATTGAAAATGATCTAAGCGGTAGGTAAAGCAGGATGTTTAGCTAAAAGCAGGGGTGAGGCCATCTGTTACCTGGAGGAGGCTTCTAAACTCTTTTTTCTTGACACCTGAGGACGAGCAGCGGTATGAGGGTGATGAGCTTGAGGATCAGGCGTCTCAGGGGTGAAGGAGTCTCAAGAGGTGTCGGGGGGACTTGCTTGTGCGCTTCTAACGAAGATACCTCAGCGAGATCCTGAGCATTGTTTGGGAAAGTCAAGAGAGCTTAAAGGGGGGGCATTGCCCCCCTTTCATCATGTAAGTTTTATGTATATATATGTGATGATGTGTATAATTATATATCAATCTACTATTTGCCCCCTTTTAATTTATAAAATTATAAAAGTTTATACTATTTGTCCCTTAAAATTTAGAAAATTACTAAATTATTTACTATTTATCCCCATTAAATTTATAAAATTACAAAGCAATATACTATTTGTCTTATTCAAATTTTTAAAATTACCAAATTGTATAAATATTTTTTATTTTTTATTCCATTAAGTAGCATGAGATTCGGAAAAAAAAGTTAACCTTTGCTATAAAACTTCTAACCTCGCCCCCGGCTAAAAGCAAGTAAGAACAGTTTTGCAATGACACTTTGAAAAGGCAGTATAAATGATCTAAGTAGGTACCTACTTTGTGAAAGTTTGCTTAAAACTTCCTAGTCAGCACAAAATCAGAAACTAAGATTTAACAGCAGCTAAAATTTGGGGTTTCACTCATCAGGTGGTAGCAGCTAAAATTTGGTCTGCAACTAAATCATATTTCTTCTCAACCACAATGCAAACTTTATGAACTTCCCCTACATTGTATAATAGAAGGAAGAAGGCTAACAAAACAACATCTTAATACGATTTTAGTCTAAAGAGGGATAGTCATCAAAAGATAGGAGATCAGAGAACATCGAATTACACCTGCTTAAAGGGGCATTACTTTCTAAAAATTTGAAAATTTCTGCATGTATGATTTTAGGGTAATATTTCAGAGGGGAAAACTACTCACACAAAATCATCCTTACATAAGATTAGAGGTGTTCATTTGGTTCAGAATTTTACAAAAAAATTACTCACAAAATCACCCTTACATACTCACAAGTTTCGTTTCTTTTTTGTAAAAAGTTGGTCCGAAGTTTGAGTTGGGCTTGGTTCAAAAAATGTTAAAATTTTTAACCAAACTGAAATTTTAGTCCTTTAATTTTTGTTGAACCGAACCTAACCCCACTAAAGAACCAATTGAACTAATTTTTTCAACTCAATTCAGTTCGGTTCGGTTAAGTTGTTCGGGACAAAAGGATCACCCCTACATAAGATCGGATATACTTAGGCCCCGTTTAGTTCATGCTATTATATTTTATAATCCTCTTGTAATTGAATTCTCATGTTTGTTTGAAATAATCCTTAAGTAAGGTTGTAATTTTAATTTGCTTGCAATCCTGATTTGTAATCTTTCGAGACAATTGAATTACAATATAAAATGGAAGCAATGTTAATTTACATTGTAATTGCAATTCCAATATCAAACAAAATTACTTCCTACCCTCATATGAAATAAAGCAAAAGCCACTTATTTCTCATACTTTCTCTCTAATTTAATTAATTTAATTAAAGTTAGTATTAAAATTTTATGTGAAAATATTTTTTTATTATATCTCTTATTTTATTAATTTAATTAAAATTGTTTTTTTAAATTTATTCAAACGTTATTAATTTATTTAACTATTAAATTAAAATCCATTTTATTAATTTATTTTTTATTTTTTAATTAAAATATTAATAGAATTTTATTTTATTAATTTAATTAAAATTAATTTTATTAAAGTTTAGTTTAACACTATTAATTTATTTAAATATTACTAAAAATAATTAAAATTAATGTTAAAATTTGACTTGAAAATATTTACTCTTATTTTATTAATTTAACTAAAAAAATTTAATTTAGTCCAACATTATTTTATTGTACATTTTTCTCAGACTTTCATCATGCATCCATAAGACCCCTTCTGTTTGAAAGTCTGCCTTCTGTCCGTTAAATTGATCAGAGTCTTGCCCGTGACCAAAATTACTCTCTTTTGGACAGTCTTACCCTTTTAATAGGTTTAATTAGAGAATTAAAAAGTTTAAAAAAAAAAACAGAATGGTTCGATGGAACTAAAAGAGCAGAGGGGTTCGATGGAACTAAAAACCAGAGGGTTTCGAGAGAAAGAAAACCAGAACTATGGTCGTCTGGGAAACCAGAACTGAAGATCGCAGATCTGAAAACCAGAGGCTGAGATCTCTTCGCTGGGCACGAGAGTTCAGGGAAAGGGGTCGAAAATCGCAGAGGAAAGGGTTTGAAAATCGCAGAGGGTTCGAAAATCGCAGAGGGATTCGCAGCGCCGGGGGCTTGTCGCTGGGGTTCGTGGCTGGTCCATTCCATCATCATCGCTGGGATTCACGGTATTAATCAGATAATATAAAACTACATGCTTGCGTAAAATTGCCATATAATCTTCAACTTATGAGTAATTCTCAAGGACCGCACTCCTTTCCAAATCCGTGAAACATTATTACAATTACTAGAATCACCCCAAGCCGTGTAACCTATAAATTCATTTCTCATCATAGAAGAGAGTGACCATGGTATCTCGACTTAACTATATAAGTACTTGATTTGGTATGAAACCACATCAGTTCACTCATCCTCCCAAATTTACTAACAAGAATTTTAAGAATGGTCTCGGCATCCTCCACCAGAAACAGATCCTTAATGAGGGGGATGTTCCACTAAATCCATTGGGAAACAAAACATCCTTGGTTAAGAACTCCTCCCTCTACGATTTTTCCTGCGCACGCGAAGAGAGCTTCTTTGTTTTTTTTTCGTACTTTTTATTTCTTAAATTATACCACAGGTTAAAAAGGAAACAACACCAATTTAAAGGACAGAAGATGGATTTTCTAACGATGTGGGTCTTATTTTATGGATGATACGAGTTGAAGGGTATATGAGGAAGAGGTTAAGGTTGAAGAAGTTGTTAGGATTGTGCCTTTTATTGTGCTGATTAAAATACTGACTAATAATAAATAGTTTATTATTTTATTATGTTATTATATTCATGTAAAAAGGTCCATAAATATAATAGTACTTGATTTATGGATCCTATAAAATTTAACTCACGGGAACAAAATATTTAACTAAAAGTTTTATTTGATTTGTAAATACTTAATTTCATAGTTGAGCGAAGCTGTGCACTTTGCTAAGAAAAGATTGTAGTACCTCATTAAATCTATTACGTAGAATGACTTACGTTGGTCACTAGGTGGAGTACCTAGTTAATGTACTAGTATATTTGGAATGCATTGAAAGGGCTAACGAGTCTTATTTTCAGTAACAAATGAAAATCATGACTCATTATTATCATTTTATGAGTGCTATCAATCTTGAGAAAGTTATGAGTTCATATTTAATACGTTTATTGTTTTGATCTACTAAGAATGAGATTTTATGAATCAACATATTTTATAGGTGGATGACTGAGTTATTAGATAATGAGTTCACAAATTCTCAACAGTAGAATTCATAAACATTTTTAATTAAGTGACACAATACCTCTTAAATAATCTATTAATGTGGTCACAATAATCTAAGCGCTTAGTATCTCTGGTGGAGTACTAGAGATTTGATAATTATACTTAAGGCATCAAATATGAAAATTATTATAGTTGACCAGTAGAATGAATTTGAAATCTAAAGATACCAAGATGTGTATGAATATTAGGTCGATAGTAATTAACTTAATTACATACAGTGTTATATTATGGAGGGACATTACATAATGAATAATAGATCAATGATAGTTGCGTCGCGTAATATGAAATATACTTGAAGTTCAATTATGATTTTATACTGAAGTTAATCGTAATTAATAATTAATAAATTCGATTATAAATTTAATCAATAGAGTATTAATTATTTAGTTAAATATATTTTTGTCTTTATGCTCTATTTACTAGTTTGTTAGGATATGACAAGATTTATTTCATAAAGAAGTCTTACAACGTGGACACCCGGTAATTAATCAAATGACTTAAAGAACTAACTCAATTTTATTTTATTAAGCCTATTATCAAAATTAATTAGTTTAATTTTAATTAATTAAAATAATTAATTTAAAAAGATAAATTACGGTTAGGATTTAATTAATCCTAACCACCGGCTGAAAGAGGCAATTTGCACCAAAAACAATAAACGTACAAAAGCGGTTAATTATTTTTTTAAGTCAAGTTGATTAAGAAAAACAAATCAATAACAATTCAGTTGATTTTCTCTCTTGGAAATGGTTTACCAAAGGGAGATAAATGGAAAGAATTGCGGCTTCGTTCTTACCCAGCAGAGGGATTGAAGAACTAAGTTTTATTTTTTATTCGAGTATCCCCGCTCATGATTTAGATAGACAGTCTAAAGAATGATAATAAAGATTATGAGATTATGATTTTTTATCATCACGTTTTAAGAGATATTTTTTTAATCAATTATTAAAGTAGACTGTTTCTTGGATATTTAAGATCTTATTTTTTTTCTGTTACGTTGATTTCTTTGAAAATTTCTTTAAGAAATGATAAAAGTTGAAAAGACGTCTTTGAAATTAACCATTAATTTTCTAAGAAAGTTGAATGATTATTTATATAGATAGCGATTAGGTCAGCCGGCCCGTGAAACTGAATCAATCGAACTGTTATTGAGGTGTCAGGCCTAGCCCAACAGGTTCTAACTAATTATAGACGTGTCAGGCCTAGTCCGAATAGGTTCTAAGTAGTCCTAGAAATTTAGGCCAGCAACTCGGAACCGGGTCAATTCATACTTGCTAAATCATTAGCATAATATTAGAAGAAGGAAATACTGGGATTTGAACTCTTGTACAAGATGTCAACCTAAGAAACTATTACAACTCAACCAAACGATATCATTTATATGAGTATAGTATTTATTTGGCTTTTTTAGGCTTTCAAAACATTTGTTAGATATAATGTAAAATAAATAATCCAAATCACTTGATAAATAAGAGGGTAAAAATATATTCATTAGTTTCCACTATATTATCACTCTGGCATTACTTTTCTAAAGGGGGCTTCGATTGGATTTGACAAGATGTTGTACATATTATATTTTTATTTGGTGATAAACTGATCTTAGATATAAAAAGGATTGTAGTGAGAAATATTACGTTATTATATTATTAGTAGTAGTTAAAAAACATAAATGATTGACATATGAGTGGTTACTAATCTAGTTTAGAATGTACTTAACTTATAATGATTTAAATAATTACTCTAACGATTTTTTCATAAAGAATAACTTTATAGTTACCTATAGACGTCAATTTATCAGAAAATATATGCTCGAAGACTTTAAGTAGTCAAATATATCTATTTAAAGACTTCAATTTAGTTGAAACATGTGCTTAAAGACTTCATTTGTCTGAACATCTACGTAAATACTTCAAATTATAGTGATGCAAATCTTATTAGTTGTCGCGGCACGCGTGCGGTGAAAACATGTGGCGCGGGGTCATTAAAAAAATTAAATTTTTAATTAAAAATGAATCATTTAATAAAATAAAACTTACGCAACATCACGAACTTACGCAACGCCACGATAACCAAATAAAATTTTTTTATTGAAAACTCACTCTAAACAATTGTGTTCACAACTCAATACTCTGATTGATCAAATGATGATCTGATCAACTCATTCATCAACTAAGGTCATTTGAATAAAATCTGTATCTTTTTCAAGATAATGGCGTATCAGATATTTAAGGATAAATTATAAATTAATATTTATTTTCAAATTTCCCAACATAGTGGGACCAACTGTACAATGGTACACAACTGCAGCGCCACACAACATTGCAGTGTTGCACGCCTACTGCTATAGTGTCACGTGGCACTATAGCAGGTCGTGGCGATCTATGAGTTTTTAATCATTGATCGTCACGTGATAATTACTGTAATTAAATATTTGTTTTAATCAAAAAATATCTAGATATCCGTTAAGAGTGTATATCATAGGACCCTCTGAGCTTTGTCCCAATATCAACTTACTCCCGTAAACTATTTTTTCTTCTGAATTGGTACTTAAACTTTCTCCATCCATCACTTTACGCTCATGACCGTTAAATGACTGTTAAATACTCACATGCACAACACATGCCTATTTTTTTTTCTAATTTTGCTCATTTCTTCAACCTTATAAGGTATATATCTCTCATGTTTTCCCATAAAAAAACATCCACAAATTGCATGTCTCTCTTTACTAATTTGTCAAAATTTTAAAAAGAATCAACTTAACTTAATGTTATCCAGAAATCTTGTATGTTGTTTCACTGTTTTTGTGTATAAAGTTATATAAAATATATAGATATTTTGATCAACAGAGAAATATTCATTATTTAATTGTAAGAGCATTTCTCATGTATGACCTATTATAAAATCATCATTTCCAAATGGTAAAATTGCAATTCCACTATGCTCGGTAACACAAGCTAATTCTACCGTACGAAAACTTTTCAAATTTGTTTATAAACATCCCCTTGTGAATTTGAAGAAAGAAAAATGATTTTAGGACCCCTCTCGTTTTTAATCAAATTCACTTTTTTACCACAAAAAATTATGTATCTTTGATTTAAAAAATTTCCGCTAATAATTGATCGTGATCCAGAGAGTAAAAATTTTAACGATAGAATATTAGACTAGGACATGGTCTAACGGTAATTTTTTACTATACTAGGATCTAACGCGAGGGTATTTAGTGTTCTTTCAAGTGAAAATGTCACATTTTATTGGTAAAAGTTAAAAGATTCTAATTTCGTTGTTCACTCTTAGGAGTATTTCTCAGGTAATTTTTTAAAACTTTTTGTGATAACTTAAAATTAAGTTGTAAATATGAAAGTGAAGTCGAACTCGATTATCCATCTAGATTGGTATTTGCCATTTCAGTTGCACTTTATCTAAGTTTCATCCCAATCATCATCCTAATAAATGTACCTATTGATAACTAAGTGACGGCGGAGTTACGAGTTACCAATCGAGATTGATAATTGAGTTCAAGTTCACTTTCATATTTACAACTTCATTTTAAGTTATCACAAAAGCTTTGAGAAATTGCCTGAGGAATACTCTTGAGGGTGAAAAATGAAATTAGGATCCTTTAACTTTTATCAACAAAATGTGACATTTTTCACAAGAAAGAACACTAAAATACCCTTGCGTTTGATCTTAGTCTAGCAAAAACTTAATGTTAGACCATGCTCTCGTCTAACATTTTATCGTTAAAATTTATACTCTCTAGATCAGGATCTAGCAGTCACCAATTTTTATTGAAAATTTTTAAATCAAAGAGACATTATTTATTGTGATAAAAAAGTGAATTTGATTAAAAAAGAGAGGGGTCCTAAAATCGTTCTTCTTTCTTCAAATTCACAAGGGAATGTTTATAAAAATTTCTGAAAAGTTTTCTTAAGATAGAATTAGCTTGTTTTACCGAGTATTTAATAGTCATTTAACTGTTAGGGGGTAAAGATATGGATAGAGAAAGTTTAAGTACTAATTCAAAAGAAAAACTAGTTTAAGGGGGGATTGATTTTGGGACAAAATATTAGGGGGGGGGGGGGG
>QANY01012324.1:114426-236947 GCA_003255025.1 Datisca glomerata
GGTCCTATAATATTAACCTAGAAAATTGGTAGGAATCATGTGTAATACACGTGATCAATTAAACGGCGTTAAACCCGAAATTTCGGTTCAAGGGAGTAAAGTGACATATTGAGAAAGTTTAAGTACCAATTCAGAAGAAAAATAGTTTAGGGGTGTAAATTAATTTTGAGACAAAATTCAGGTGGGTCATATGATATTAACCCATTAGTTAATTCAAAATTACCATATTTAATTATCCCTATCTACAAAATTATTTATTACTTCACAAGTAACAAATTTAGTTGATCCAAATTATTATATAATAAGAATTTAATTATCTAATTATCGATAAATTAGATATTTATCGATAATTGAAAAAATAATCAATAATTATTTATATATATAATTTCCAAAAACCACACACGCACGCACATAAATCAATTAATTATTTCTTAATTAGAAATAATCACACATAATAATCTCATAATTATGTACTTGTCCCAGAATAAAAATTCTTCGTAAGTCAGTCATTTTCTCATGCCTTAAAATATTCACACTCTATACTGCGTAGTATAGAGATGACTTGGGGACCATGAACCTGATTCTAAGCTCCAATAAATTAGATTATTAATTAAACTATTTAATTAAATAATCTTATTTATTAATTACATTATTACTTCACTATAAATATGAAATTGAAGTCTCAGTGATTATATAATGTATTAGAGTATTCTCATGAAATCCTCTGATATAATCAATTTAAGTAGTTTTGTTATCCAATTATTGGTTCGTAAATTAAAACTAGTCAAAATTACTATTTTACCCTTCTAATTACCTATTGATTCTTAAGTATCACTAATCCACTTGTGAACGGTTAATTTATAATCTTATTATAAATTTGAACTCAATAACCATTCAGTTCTAGAATTAACACTTAAGGGAACTAATATACGATCTGTTAGGAAAGCTTGGATTTTAAATCTTATAAGATCATGTTCCGAGCCATCCATACCACTAAATCTCCAAAACAAAAGTCACTAACTTGTTTTACAAACAAACATTAACGAGTGAATCCAAAGATCCAGTAGACATGTATAAGAGTTCATGACTACTCGAGATTCAGACTGATCTACACATGATCATCGAATTGATGTGTATTAAATTTTTATTATAAGTGGCACGTTGATAAAAATATTAATTCACATGTGTCCAGTAATATATAATTTCATTACATAAAGTACCTTCACTAAAATGTCTATCCACATCAATGATCCGGGTCTAGCTCACACGCATTCATAATGCTTAGTCAACCGTACTAACAATCATTCATTAAAGATTTTATTCTTTAATATGTTGTTGACAATTTCATTCATTATATATGACATTAATTATCGCGTACTAATACAAGATCATAGTCTCATTAGTGAATATGAAATTTTTATATATTTAAATAAATTATTAAACAATTGTTTAAAAGAACAATTTTAATAAAAATGTATCCTCATTAAATTTCATATCAAAATGTCAATACACATGCTTTAACTCCCAACAATCTCCCACTTATCCTGAAGCAAATGTGGCATTTCTCTCAACCTCATGTTTCGCACATGACCATCAAACAACTTCGTAGGAAGTGTCTTGGTAAATGAGTCAGTCAGGTTCTTATCAACCGTTATCTTCATAATAGTTAGATCACCTGGGTGTATGACCCATACATAAACTTTCCAATATCCTCATCTAATTCCTAATCAGAATATCCACTGTGATTCAGGTCTCCAACTGAATAAACAAGCATATAGTTTCTCGTTCTTCTAAAACACTTCTGAATGTGCTTTACTCCAAACCTAAATACGATTGATAATGACTGATAATTCCCACTGTATAACATATGTTCGGTCTCGTAGATAACATGACATACATGAGACTTTCAACTGCTGAAACATAGAAAACCTTTCTCATATCATCTTCCTCCTGAGGTGTCTTAGAATATTGTTTCTTGGAGAGGACAATTCCATGTTTGGTCGGCATTTGACCTTTCTTATAGAGAATATCTCCAGCATCTTATCAATATAAGATGCATGAGAAAGAGCCAAGAGCTTATTCTTTCTATCCTTTAGAATTTGGATGCTTAGAAATCTTTCATTTGAAATTTCTCATCTCCCAAATCTTTCACTTTAGCAGTCCATGATGATCTATGATTCTCAATCATTGATCGGTACGTGTTAATCACTGTAAATTAAATATTTATTTTAATCAGAAAAATATCTAGATATTAGTTGATTCAAAATTAACATATCTGATTATCTCTATCAATTAAACTATATGTTACTTCACAAATAACAGATTTAGTTGATCCAAATTATTATCTAATAATAATTTAATTATTTAATTTTATAAATTAGATATTTGTCTCATTTATCGATAATTGAAAAAATAATTGATAATTATTTATAGATATAATTTCCGAAAATCACACACACGCACATAAATAATTCAATTAACTAATTTTTAATTAATTAATCACATATAATTATCTCATAATTATGTACTTGCCACAAAATAATTTTTTTTTAGAAGTCAGTCTTTTTCTCATGTCCTGAAATATTCACACCCTATACTACGTAGTATAGAGGTGACTTGAGGACTATGAAACTATAATCCAAAGCTCCAATAAATCATATTATTAATTAAACTATTTAATTAAATCATCTTATTTATTAATTCTATTATTACTCTACTATAAATATGAAATTTGATTATTAGTGATTATATAATGTATTTATAGAGTATTCTCATGTAGTCCACTGATACAATCAATTCATGTAGTTCTGTCATCCAATTATTGGTTCGTAAATTAGAACTAATCAAAATTATCGTTTACCCTTCTAATTACCTATTGATCCTTAAGTACCATTAATCCACTAGTGAATGACTAATTTATAATCTTATTAAAAAAATTAAGCTCAATAACCATTCTGTTTCAGAATTAACACTTAAGGAAACCAATATATGACCCGTTAGAAAAACTTGGATTCTAAATCTTATAAGAACATTTCTCAGCCATCCATATCACTGAATCTCCAAAATAAAAGTAATTAGCATGTTTTACAAACAAACCTCAACGAGTGAGTCAAAAGATCCAGTAGACATGTATTGAAGTTCATGACTACATAGGATTTAGACTGATCTACATATGATCATCGAATTGATGTGTATTAAATCTTTATTATAAACGGCACGTTGATAAAGATATTAATTCACATCGGTCCAGTCATATGTAAACTCATTATATAAAGTACATTCACTAAGATGTATATCTACATCAATGATCCGGATCTAGATCACACGCATTCATAATACTTACTGAACCGTACTAGTAACCATTCATTAAAGATTTCATACTTTAATATGTTGTTGAAAATTTTATTCATTATCTATGATCTTAATCCTCTCATACTAATACAAAATCATAGCTCATTAATGAATATGAAATTTTCAGATATTTATATAAATTATTCAACAATAATTTAAACGAATAATTATAAGAAAAAATATAATCCTCATTAAATTTCATATCAAAATGTCAATACACATATTTTGAGGGCATAACCTCCAACAAATCTTTCTCAAGAATTTGCATTAAGAAAAACTTTATAGCTACCTGATAACTTTAAGTAATAAATATCTACTTAAAGATATCAAATATTCATAAAAATAGCTTCTTGCAAACTTCAAGGAGACAAACAAATCCATTTGAAGACTTCAAGTTTTCTGAAATATCTACTTGGAGACTTCAAATTATGATGATGCAAATATTTATCAACACATTTTCAATAAAAAAAATAACTCTTGTTGCCTGAAGACTGCAACTAGTAAATATTTACTCGAAGATGTAAGAGTCGCAAATGGCTTTTGAACTTCAAATCGTAAGACATCTCTACTTTTAGACTTGAAGTTGTCAAAAATATCTACTCCATGACTTGAAGTAGGTAAAATATCAATCACTTCTAGTAATGAAATATAAATACTTGAAGGCTTTAAGTTGTTAAAATATCTACTTGAAGACTACACTTTATAAAAAATATTTAATTGAAGACTTCAAGTTATACTAATGGAGATATTTCTCAACAACTCTCTAATGAAAAATAACTTTATAGATACTTGAAGACTTTAAATAGTAATAAATATATAATTGAATATGTTAAGTAGTCGTAAATAGTTACTTGAAAACTCAAGCAGTCGAACTACTTAAGTTGTGAGAAATTTCTACTTGAATACTTAAGCTGTAGTAATGCAAATACTTCAATAAAAAAATAACTTTTTAGCCACATGAATATTTCAAGTAGTAATACATATCTACTTGAAAATGCCATTCGGTCACAAATATCTACATGAGTACTTCTATTATTCTAACATATCCACTTTAACACTTCAAATAGTAAGATACCTTTACTAAAACATTTAAAGTAGTCAAACAACATATGTACTTGAAAACTTCTAGTTCTTAGAAATATCTAGTGCTATATGTTTTCTAATTATAATTTACAAACATTATTAGAGATCTAATCATTTAAATTCGATAAAAGTTTGAAAGACCACGCTAACTGTATTTTTACTTAGTGTTGTAATTGATTCTAGATATATAAATGATGATGCTCTATAATCTTGGCTATGGACAAAACATCGAAAATGTTAAAGCGTACCAAAATATTGAATCATTTCACTGAAGTGAATCTCGTAGAATGTAGTACTCACTTCAACTGCAATTACTGCAAGGAAACTTAAATCGTTAGAAAAGTCACGTGCTGACAATTTGCATAAGCACATTAATAGAAGTCATGGAGGCTGCCGCTGCAGCAACTACAACATTTTAGCTTAAGTTTTTGTTGAATGATTCTTTATGTTTCTTTGATTCATATCAATGTGTATTAGTATCCCTATCATCTTCTACTACTATTGAATAAAGCATATGTATATTTTCGTTTATCAATAAAATATATTCATTTTCGTACACGACTATATTATTTATTATCTAATAATCACCGACCTCTATTTGACCTTGTGGCTTGGGGTAGTGTCCTATATTCTTACACCAAGCACAGTCGATTGATTCCCTTTTATCCCATTTTACATTTTCAAGTTTCAGCACATTATGTAATAATGGTCCAGTCCTGTTGTAAAAGACCAGATCGGCCCGTGTTAAAACTGAGAACGACCTGGCCGCTGATTTCATTGGTCGGTCCCATGGTCCGGATCTTTTAAGGCAGGCTGGCAGGTCCGATCTCGGGCCTTCCTATCATTTAATTTCGGAAAAATTAAGCATTTAGTCTAGTTTATTTTTCACTTTTGTTAAATGATATTTATTTTTATTTTATAAATATTATCAAAATTTCAAAGCATTCTCTCTCTCGCGATATCCTTCATTCTCTCTCGGATCTCATTCCTTTCTCTCTCGCGATCCTTACTGATTTCTTATTTCTAACTAGGTTCTTCGTCTGACTTGTTACTCGTCAGTTATTGCCTGATTTGCTCGCCATTGTACTCTCATCGTCAGTGTTTTTTGAGTGTTTTAGTTTGGGTTTTGAATATCTAGTTTTTGGGCAACAATTTATGGTTTCTTGCCCTCGTATTCTGATTTTCTTGCATTCGTATGGTTTTTGGCTTAATTTTTTTGTTTTATTTTGGAGAGATTGAAGCTCTAAGGTGGAGAATTAGGGAATCTAATGTGAGAGAGGTGAAGAAGGAGGAGGATACGGATTTGAATGTGGTAAATGGTATGATACTAGTATGATGTATGATTATCACAGACGGTACATGAAAATATATTAAATATGCACTACGGAATACTGATGATATATTAAAATATATTGTGGTATATAAATATATCATACTATACCATATATGGTATATAAAAATATACGACGGTATATTAATGGTATATTAAAATCTACTATAGTATATAAATATATAGCATAATATATTTTTATATATCATAAAAAAGTTTCAGTTTTATAAAAAAAATATTTACAGCTACAAAAAAAATCGATTATTTTTGTAAATACAACTTTTTTGAGTCATCCTCTTATTTATTTCTCAAAAATGAATTATTTTCCTAAATGTGTCTTTAATTTCGTATCATTTATCAATGTCACTATCATCTAGTCTATACTACTACTACTTCAATTTAATAAAAAATATATTATCTTTTTATATATTAATTATTTAACATTAATAATTTCGCATAGATCAAAATCAACTTAAATTATATTTAGAGCTTGAAAGTTGAAACTATCCACCGATTAAAGGTTCAATACAGTTAATGCTATGATATGTGTTCTTCTCAAAATTAGTAAATAACATGTATCATAAATACTATGTATACGTATGCGCAAGATGTGGTTGATAAAATCTCTTTGCAATATTACTTGTACAACTACTGAAAATGGTCCGTTTATCACCCGCCATTATGGCACTTTCAAGTATCAAATTGTAATGAGTGCAAAGGATATGACTTTCCACTCTTGATTAGCATTTCGATTTGTTTTTGCCCTTAATTTCCCCTCAAATACGGAATATATTGAATCAAATCTAAATCAAGAATAAACAAATAAGAGAGCACAAATAATAAGTTCCAAAATTCCTTCACATTTTAGCCACTTCGAGAATAATTATAGATTATTGTATAAATTTAATATAGTAATACTTATATATACATTATATGTAAAGGTTGAATATTTTTATGCATAAAATCATTTGTCTTTGATAATTTTAAAAAAGTAAATGTATAAAATCTCTGGTAAATTATTTTTAAATCTTTATAAAGTAAAAATGTTAAAAATTACAATATTATAAAAGTAAATGTATGAAAACTTTTAGAATTAAAAAAGTTATTAAATACTAATATAATCACAATACATTAACCATGTTAAATTGTTAAAACATGACAAAATATTAACACATGTATTAATGTATAAGATAATAAAAGTAGAAAGGTGAGAACCAAGGGTATTATGGAAAATTAATTATTTCCTCATATTAAGACATTTTTTAATATATTATCGATTATAAATCGATATTGTTAATAGATATTTATTTATACACTTATTACCTAACTATATTGGACTTGTTTGGAAGCACTACTCATTTGAAAAATCAGCTTCATAAAATGGAGATTTGCAAATGGCTCTTTAAAAAGTCAGATATGAATGGTGAATCACATGTTCAAAGTTACTAAACCAACAAGTTTCAGCATGTGTAAGTAATGAAGGTAAATGTGTGACTTTCTGAAAATGCCATAAAAATAGCCCAAGTATCTAGAACATAAAAAATGACCATGTGACATTTTTTTAACCGTCTGAAGCGTGAGGGGGATGGATGGGAACTTAAGATATTTTGGGGGAGGGGATTGTGTTGGGAGGTAGGGGGTGAGTGTTAATGAAGAGATAAAATAGATCAATTGTTTTTTGGTTTTTTATAACTGTTGAGGTTAGTTTGGTCCTTTTACCTCAACTTTCCTTCTCTGTTTAGTTTGTATTTAGTCTCCTTATGTACAAGTTTTTCAAGGTTAATGAGCATTTCTGAGTTTGCCTTCTTCTTCCTCTTATCTTCTTCTTTTCTTGATTTTGTCTTCTACCTTCTTCTCTTAGCTTTTCTTAAATCTCTTCATGGTATCAGAGCAAAGATTGACTCACATCTTAATCTATGGTAGAACCAACTGAAATTCTTAATTCTACTCTAGAAAATCAAGAATCGATTGAAATTGAAATTGGTACCCAAACCAATTCTAGAGCTACAACCATGCCCAATTCTTCTTCAACCTGCGACTGCCATAATTCCTCTACTCAAATTTCATCCCCTACTCAGTCTTAAAATCCTCCCCAATCTCCAATTTGTCTCATTTCCAACATATGTAATCTCATCTCTATTCGGTTGGATTTCTCTAATTTCGTACTCTGAAAATATCATATCTCTATAATTTTAAAGGCTCATATGGTGACTATATTGATGGTTCGATTCCTTTCCCTACACAGCTTATCAAGAACGGAGATGTCATCAAATCCAATTCAAGATTCACATAGTGGGTTGCTCAATACCAAGCTTTGCTAACCCTTATCAACGCCACACTATCACCCATGGCCTTCTCATTCATTGTAGGTTGCAAGACTTCCAAAGAATTCTGGGATTCAATTGAACGTCGTTTTTCATCCATTGCCCGCACTAACAATTACAGCTCAAATTCGACCTATAATCAATATCCAATAAACCGTTTGAAAATATAGATGCCTATATTCAGCGCATCAAGGAGACAAAGGATAAGTTGGCAACAGTCTCGGTTTAAATTGACGACGAAAATATCTTGATTTATACCATCAACGCGTTTTCCTCTGAATTCAATACTCTGCGAACATCTATGAAGACTCGGGCGGAACCACTCTCCCAAGAGGAACTTCATGTCATTCTTAAATTTGAAGAGGTGTTCATAGAGTCTCATCGCAAAGTCCAGGATGTTGTTTTTCCCAACACGACTCTCCTAGCTTCCTTTCTAAGTAGAGGTAGCATAAGATGTAAGAGTTTTCATTGTTCTCGTGGCAGAAATAATTTTGGAAGGGAGGTAATCGTGGTTCTCAAAACTGGAATTCCAATCTAAATTAAACCCCTCCCTCAATTCTTGGTCCTTACCCCAATCAAAATTCACAATCTTTTAAACCCAACTTTGTTAATAGCACTGACCCCTCTTTGATTTCACACACACCAAGAATTCAATGCCAAATATGTAACAAAATGGGGCATAGTGACGTTGATTGTTATCATGGGCTGAAATTTTCTTACCAAGGTCGTGGACCACCTCAAAATCTGGCATCCATGACTGCCTATTCTCAAGGTTTGAACAATTATGACACACAAGTATGATTGTCTGATACTGGATGCAACAATCACCTGTCTCCTAACTTGAATAACTTGATTTCTACATCTGAATACAATAGTAATGATGATGTTTCTATTAGAAATAGACAGGATTTGCCTAATACTCATACAGATTCTGTTATTCTCTCTACTTCCTCTAAAATATTCCCTATTTCTCAAGTTTTTTGTGTTCTTCATTTATCTTCAAATCTTTTAATCTGTTTATAAGTTTTGTTTGGATACAATTGAATATTTATATTTGATGCTCTTTTCTTCTACATTCAGGACAAGGAAACAGGGACAATCTTGCATAAATGACCAAGTGTTAATGGTCTTTATCCTATTCCTACCAGTCTGCCTATATACTCTACTACTTATGTTGGCTTGAAAGCCCCAATTTTCTTTGGCACTATAGATTAGACACGCAAATATTTTTATTGTTAAATGTATTTTGTACAATGCTAATATCCCTTGTAATTTTCCCTCTACTGCAACATGTATCCGTATTAGCCGTATAAGAAATAAAATGGCTAAGCTTCCTTTTAATGTTTCTACATTTGTGTCTGCTTCTCCCCCTTCAACTTATAAATAGTGAGCTGTGGGGACACTCCCCCACAACATCTATAGATGAACATTGATATTATGTTATCTTTATTGATGATTTTTTCTGATATTCTTGGCTATTTCCTATTTGCAGCAAATCTGATATTTTTACCGTATTTCAGAGATTTAAACCTTTAGTTGAGAACATGTTCTCAGCTAAAATCAGGACCTTTAGGTCTGATGGAGGAGGAGAATACACTAGTCTCCTTTTTCAGTCTTACCAGTAAGAACGTGGTATAGTTCATCAAAGAACTTGTCCTTATACACCTCAACAAAACGGGTGTTGCTGAGTGAAAACATAGACGTGTGGTTGAAACTGGCCTAACTTTACTTTCTCATGCTTCTATTCCTCATTCTTTTTGGAATTATGCCTTTACTACTGCTGTTTATCTCATTAATCGTATGCCTAATGAAGTTTTGAATAATATATCTCCTTTTGAGAAACTTTTTGATAAAATGACATATTACACTCACTTAAAAGTTTTTAGTTGTGCTTGTTATCCAAGCCTTAAACCTTACATGAAAAATAAGTTTGAACCTAAAACTTCTCAATGTGTATTTATTGGTTATGCCTTAGACCAAAAAAGTTATTTATGCTATACTATTTCTAACAAGAAATGTTATACTTCTAGGCATGCTATTTTTTATGAATATCACTTTCCTTTTGCTTCTTTTACCTCTAACTCTGTAGATTCTTTTAGCAATGTTACTTGTAGTTTTTCTTCCAACATGTACTATTCTCACTTGCCTCTCATTTCTTCTTTTCCTCAACAAGGTAATTCTCTTAATTCTGGTAAATATAATTATGCTAGTATGGATTCTGCCTCTGTTTTAAATCCAACTAGACATGGTACATTTAATGTTTCTCCTAATTTAACTGTTTTACATGCTCCGCATAGATTTTGTTTCTACTGTCATTCCTGCTTTAAATAAATCTACTAGTTTATCTTCGAGTTTCTCTAATTCTGCTACTGCTTCTCATGAAAATATATCTGTTTTAACTCATTCTAAGACTGTTTTGGCTGAAAGTGTGCCCACTTCTTAGGCCTTAAGATTTCTAGAACTTCTTCTGGTATATTTGTTAATCAACAAAAGTATGCTAAAGATTCGATTCTTAAAGTTGGTTTGTTGGATGCTAAACCATGTGCTTCCCCATATTCCCCTAAATCTCTTTTATGTTCTGTTTTTGGATACCCTTTATCTGATGTCACCTTTTATAGGAGCATTGTTGGTTCTCTTCAGTATTTGACTTTTATTAGACCTCATATTGCCTTTGTTGTTAATCATGTTTGTCAGTTTATGCACTCACCCACTTCCTCACACTTGGCTGTTGTTAAACATGTTTTGAGGTGTACTCTAGGAACAATTGATCACGATATTATATTTAGACCTGGTTCTCTATCTTTGCAGGCATTTACAGATGTTGATTGGGATAGTGACCCAACAGACAGAAGTTCTACCTCGGGATTTGTGATCTTCCTCGACCCGAATGCCATTTCTTGGAGTTCAAAGAAGCAACCAATTGTTGCTAGATCTTCAACTGAAGCAGAATCCAATGTTTTAGCGAATACTGCTGCTGAGTTAACCTGGCTAAGACAAATTCTTCGAGATCTTCATGTCTATCAGACTAAGGCTCATGTTCTCTACTATGACAACACCTCAGCAATATTCTCTCAGATCTAATCTTGCTCTACATGCTCGAACAAAACATATAGAGATTGACTATCACTTCGCATGGGAACGTATCATGAAGAAGGATTTTGTAGTGCAACACGTTTCTTCATCTCATCAGCTTGCTGACATATTCACTAAACCGTTAGCTTCTCCTCAATTTCTTTTCTTGTGGGACAAACTCATCCACAAGTCGTGGATTAGTTTGCAGGGTGTTAATGAAGAGATAAAATAAATTATTTATTTTTTAATTTGTTATAATTGTTGAGGTTAGTTTGGTCCTTTTACCTCAACTTGCCTTCTACGTTTAGTTCCTTCTCTGTTTAGTTTGTATTTAGTCTTCTGCTGTAAAGGGTTTTCAAGGTTAATGAGCATTTTTTAGTTTGCCTTCTTCTTCCTCTTCTCTCCTTCTCTTCTTGATTCTGTCTTCTACCTTCTTCTCTTAGCTTTTCTTAAATCTCTTCGGTGAGGACGTTTTGGGGGAAGGGGAATAGGATCAGGGGCGTGCACCTGGAGGGGGAACGGGTAAGGTGGAGAGGGGTGGGCTATTTTTGATTTATTTTGAATCTTATACTATCTATATATTTTCGTTTTAAAATTGGTATATCCTTGATGATAGCCCCATCTTGTTTTAAATGATAAATCAATTCGTAAAATTATCCTTCTCCTTGATATAATTATATTTATTTAAAATATAATAGAATAGTTTGACATTGTTGAAATCTAAGTTGAGGGTTGAGAACTGAAAATTTGTCCGATTCTTTGATGGATTTTTACAGTGCAGTTTCTTTTGATAGTTATCATTTTTCTTAGAAACCAAGCAAGCCTTCAATCTCCAGAAGTTGATTGCGAAATACCCGAAGATTCAAACCAACATGCCCTTCAACAACAGAGTGCTTAAGGGCCACCATTCTCACCCGGTCGGCTGTAGCAGCTCCTCTTCCACCACCACCACCATGACGCAGACTCTCAGTCCGTCACTGTCAGCTTCAAAGATTGACTCAAAACCCACGCATCAAACTTAGGTGCTCATGATCTGTACGGCTGCGGAGAATTCATGCTCTCTTCCACTGTAACTTCCACCTACCCCAGCTCCCTAAAATGCCCCGCATGTCGTTGTCACCGTAATTCCGACTGCCGTGACCTTGAAGAGCCCATCTCCACCGCTATGACTACCACGTAATTGAGTATCAACGCTGTCAGTCTGTATCTCCCTAAAATTCTTAGTCAGAGAGATTTGTGGTTTTTGAAGTTGAAAATTAATTAAAGAGGGAAAAAGGACAAGTTAATGAAAAAAATAAGGACATTTGTGGCATGTCAAGAAATTATTTAAATAAATTATAGGAAAAATTAGGGGATTATGTTACGTTCAGTTTTAATTTTATATTATGTCTTTTAATTTTATATTTTGTACGTATGATCAAATTCTCATTTATTTTAGGTTGTTGGTTAGTTATGCTTTTCATTTTATTTGATCTTTTAGTTTTTTACCTTTTATAAAACTCGAAGTATCTTTTTAGGTTTATTATTTTTAATTCAACATATTTATTCCAGCACCTAGGGCACTGGTGCACTTCATCTTCCACGCCGGCAAATTCTACCATCAAAATTGTAACAAAATATGGCGGTTTGTCCACTTATTCTTCCATCAAAATTGCAGTAAAATTCCGGGTCTGTTATAAGTAGTATTATGCTTCGTCATAACAGCAACGACAACCTGTAGTGTCTTCTTCCTTATCTCCGGTGTTTTTCATAACCAATATTGCAGAAAAGTTTTGGGTCTGTTATCAGTAATGTTCTGTTTCGTTTTTCTGTTCGTTTTGCTGGATTACACTAAATTATATGAAAGTTAAATAAAGAGTTCCAAAGTACTCTAAATTTTGTTTGGTGTTTGATGCCAAAACTCAAAATAATCTAATTTTTGGTTGCTGTTTGTGCTGTTGCTTTTACCTTCCCTCAGTTTCATCAATGTCTCTATCTCTTGATTTTTGTCTCTCTGATCAGAATATGAAGCTCTAGCCTCTCTTTCTATTGTCTTTTGTCTATTGGCTCAGATAATTACTTTAATGCTTTGACAATATCTCTAAGCTCTTAGTTCATGTGGGTTTTTTCGTTAATGAACAATACAGAGTTTTGTTATTCTTTTTTATCCGTGATTGCTGAATCGTTATATTGATTGTTGAATTCAGTTTGTCGGTTTCTGCCATCGTTATTTTGATTTTTATTGTTGGATTCGTGTTTTACGTTTTCGATTATTGAATCGTTATTTTTTTATGTTTGTTACGTAGTTTATATATATATATATATATATATATATATATATATATAATTGAATAAACAATATACAATGATATATTGTACAGTGTGTGTGTATAGAATATAGTACATAAATATATACTCAATGGTATATAATTCTTTACCATGTTATACAATATGATATCATTGTTATATGTTATATTTCCTTATACCATATAGTAGACATTTATTTACTGGTGGTTGTCTCATTTTCTTCCATGGGGGCTTCATCTTGAATCTGTAGTTGCTTTTCCCACACGTTGTTTTTTGTTTACTCTATGATGCTTGAGCTTCTTGTAACCTTTTGCTTTTCATTTCTTTTCCATGTAAGATAAATGTATTTAGTATTCATGATATAAACATATGCTTACTATTACATAAATTAGTGTTATATGTAATATTTACATGTGATGTGGTGACTTTCATGAATTTGTTTAATTTTTTCTGTCTATGCTTACTAATATTGGGGCATTTTGTTTTGTTTGCAATGTGCTTTGGGCTCATGGTCATTCTGTTGGATATATATTAATATATTGTGAGTAAAAAGACATACACTAGTCCCTCTATAACTATGTACTAAATTAAGCATGACTCTGCTAACAAATAGTGCATGACTATATGCTTGGATACAAATTAGCTATTTGATGTCAGGGATGTTGATAAGTTAATATTTTAGTAGATATATTCATGGAATTAGATATCTACCCATAGTATATTAGCATTTACTTCTTTGTATATATTTTGTCAAACCTGATTATTTTGAGGAATAGGAATATACCCATAGTATATTATCCTTTACTATACAATAAGAAATTGGATTAATACTTATAGTTAATGTCTATTTACTCACCTATTAACAAAACTCTCTTTCTAAAATTGCTAATAAAACTCTATTTCTGAAAATTACAGAGACTAAAATAGACTGAGAATTACAGAGGAATACTGAGAATTACATAGAACTACAAAATAGATTCAGTCAAAAAAATTACAGAGACTAAACTTACTAACAAACTCTCTGTTCATCAAGAAATTGAGTTCTTCATAAACCCCAAAACACCCACCAGCCACCACTAAGGCCAAAAACAGCTTGGATGCTTAAAGCCATCTCTTCCAATTTCCTCCATATGTTATCCCTTTAGTTACACTCTATTCAAAAACTAGAACTTATATTTTTCTTAACCAAAAATGGAAGAGAATCAACTATTAAGAAACAATGAAAAATTATAAGTAGAGATTCGAACAATATATTGCAGAGATTCTGAACGAAAATTACACTATCTATTTTTCCCTTATTTGAATGGAAATTATAAACAGAGATTCGAGCCATATATCCCCATATGTTCTTCCCTTATTTGCAATATCTATTCAAACCGTATATTGAAGAAAGAGATTCGAACAAAAATTATAGAGAACAAAAACATATACCGAAAATTACAGAAAACAAAAATAGAGAACTAAAACTTACAATCGAGATTCATATGATTTGAGCTTTGACTGAGATTTCACGCTAGGGTCGAAGACGCTGCCTTTTTTTTCTTTGTTTCTGTTCAATGATGCTAGGGTTCTAAGAAGGAGATGATGCCGAAGCATTTTGTTAGTATTATAATGAGGGAAGTATTGTCTTTTCAATATATTATGTAGGTTTCAAATATAGGAGCCTTATAAGTTTCGGTAATTTGTGCAAAACAATACATTTTTGGACATTTTTTCTTTATTTTTATATAGTGGCCTATTTCTCTAAAAAGCCTAAATTGTATGACTTCCCGAGAAGTCATAAATGGATGGTTTAGAGAAGCCTAGTTTTTGGGCTTATCTAAATGGGCATTGTATAAAAGGAAGTTGTTGTGTATAAGTCATTTTAAGGTTTTACATGCAAAAATGATACTTATATTTTTTTTAGGTAAAAATGTAAAATAGATTTCTGCACTTTAATCAAAATATAAACTATACTACTACATTTTTTTTTTCATATTTTTATACATTTATACTTTGATTGAATTATAAAATATTCTCATCCGTTAGAATTTCCGTTAAAGATACCAATAAAAGGCACGTGTCTCACACGTGCCAAACTTCTGTTAACCGGAGTTAACCGACCATTAACTTAAGTTGAGTAAAATATAAGTTTTAGTTTTTATCTTTTCTTTGAACTCTTTTACTTTTACTGCCCAGTCAAAAACTTTTGACATTGCAGGGGGAGGGGAAGCTCGTCACGACAGAGAAGAGAGCGACTAGGCTTTCGATTTTTTGCCCAAATCTGAGGATCGAAGAGGTCAAAATCTCCCTAATTTGTTGATTATTCTTTTGGGTATGTTAATTTCTTGGTTAATTTTGTTCATCAATGGGTTATGGGTTTCTTTGTTTGAAAATCTCCATCTCTGTATTCTTTTTTTCGGGTTGATTTGGGGTTTACAGGTTTCGTGCCTCGTAGTGATTTTTATATGTTTTCATGGCTGGAAGTTAAAATGGATTGATTTGGGGTTCTGTTCGATTTGGAGGTTCTGTTTCATGGCTAGAAGTTAAAATGGAGTGATTTGGGGTTCTGTTCGAAAATCTCCATCTCGTGTTTGTTTTGATCCTGAGGAGAAATCCTACTGCCTGCACAAAACCTTTTAGTTCCTCAATTGTCAAACAAGCCTTGAGAAATCAACACATCAGATGGAAGATTGTTGACACTACAAACCGCCTCCTCCTTCGGGTTCAACACGCCGATTTGATTCGTAGCTTTATTGACTTGGTTAGAACAAAGCATGTTTAAGGAACAAATAGATGTATTACTATTAAAGCAGGTTCGAATACAGCAGGTTTTTAACACAATACTGTTTATATTGAACCAGTATAATATTGAAGCACTATAAAAGCAAGTACCGTTTATGTTGGATTATATTGAATCAGGTTTTTTTAGTTCGAATACAGCAGGAAGACCATTTTAACTTCCCTTCTTTAAAAGAAAATACATAAAAAGATGAGAGTGAAGCAAACCCATTTTAACTTCCAGCCGTGAAAATAGGGGTATAAAATGAGGGACTAAAAATGGGGGAAAGAAAAGAATTATTTATTAGGACAAAGTAATGTATTGAAATGGAGGGAAATAATGGAGTTTTCGAAGGGAAAAAGGATGGTGATAAACGTAGTTACCTTTCTGTTAGTTTTAACAAAAAATGTCATTAAAGATATATTTTGTAGTTTGGTCAAAGTATAATGATATAAAAAAATTAGGAGTGTAGTTTGCATTTTGATCAAAGTGTAGAGGTGTATTTTATATTTTACCCTATTTTTTATATGAAAGAACAAACCTTTGATAGTTTTAAATGAGGTTGTTTTATCTAAAGAATAGCAATGGTATTTTTAGAATTAGATATTACATTCTTTATATAGTATTAGTTAGTGGACTATATCCGTAAAAACTATTTTTTAGGGTTTTTAACTATTAGTCGAAAGCATGTGCTTTGCACATGTTGAAATTTTTTAAGATTATGCAAAGTTTTTATTTTATTATTAACGTTAACATAAATACATTAGCTTTGAGAATTTTATAAATCTAAAATAAAAGAAAATAATAATGGTAATTTTCTCATATTTATAATTAAACTATCGCAAATATAAGAACATTTGAATAGCTCGTGCATCATCTAAAGATGATATATTTATAATAAAATTATTATAAATAGAATGAAACTTTGACTAAGTTATGCATTGTCTCGAGAAGATAATTCATTCTATAAGAATTTTTGAATTAAAAAACGCATGATCCTAACAAATTTATATTATAAAATAAGATAAAAAAACTAAAAAAATTATTTGAGAAGAGAAAATTAAATATGACAAACTATTTTACTACGGATAGTGGACATTGAAAATTATTACATTTATTATAAAACTAAAAAAACTAAACAACAAAATAAGTCTTACAGATAGACAAAAAACTCATCGTTATTGATTAAAATAATGTTATGATATAATGATCTCTAAAATCATATACATGAACCTTCACATTCCTAATAACATAATGATATAAAATATTAAATTTTTTTAAAGTATGAGTAAAAGAATAATTAGTAAATAGAATTATAAATGAATTAAATGCATAAAAGCTTTTTAATCTTATACTATATTTAATGAGTCTTAAACGGTAAAAAAGAGAGCCAAAAGTTTCTCCTATTTAAACCCATTTTAATATATTAGATGTTATTTATAATATGTATTGATTTATTTGAACTTTTGAATAGAAAGTTCATATATACCAAACATCCAAACTTTTGGATTGACTTTTTGGTTGAAAAATCTATTTGAATAGTCTTATAAACACAACCATTATCAAATAAATAATTTAACTTTCTTTCTCTACTGTGTCATGTCGTATTAGCTTAGATGAGCGGATTATGTCTAAGACTAAAACTCACGCTCGTCATAGATACATGTAATGATAATGAGTCCAAGGAAATGACATACTTAGGGACCGTAATATTTAAGTGCTAACACACTTAAGGCTTGACACACTTAAAGCCTGGAACGCCTAAGATGCATGCTGTTCTAAATTGACCCAACGGGTTGTAAATGTGCCGAAATGTTGTTCCATAACGGGCAACCTATCTAACACCTCTATTTACACCTAAATTAATGAAAGTTAATTATGTTTTAGGTGTAAGCGTTCTAAGTTATAAACCATAGAGCGTGTGAGTGTTTTTTTGATAATTAGAGCGAGTAAGGTCTTTTAATGAAACCACAGAAAGTGTAAGTTCACTTTTCCTAAATTTACTTTACCCTCTTTAGTGGTTGGTTTGTGAATTACATATTTCTTAAGTTTATTCGATCATACTCATTAGTTAAACTTTTCTTTGATTTGTTTACTAAGTTTAAAAACTTAAAATAATTAAATAATTATTCTATAAAACATGTCAAATCTGTAATAACAAGTTTAATTTGCTTCTTTTTATCTTATCTATATTTGATTAGGTTAAGTTTATATATATATATATACACACTATTACTAGTGATAAATTACGTGCTGCACGTATTGAATAAATTAAAAGTATGATTAGAAATATAAATTTAATAATATTAAACTTACATAATATCATGTAAAATATATAAGATTTTTTCTTAAATATGTAACAATCATTCACTTTAAGCTGTTATGATGAAACTTGTACACTTTATGCAGCTATAAGCAAAGTACCAAAGGTGCCCTGCCGCCGGGGGCTAGGAAAGTTCTTTTAATTTTGTTTGGATGTACCATTACCAAATATCGAAAGTCCATAAATGATTAATGATATTCAAAGAATTAACTATACATTGAAAGTAGATATATGAAAAAGTGAACCGAACATGATGAAGGAAGCACGGTTATGTAGAAATGACCAAAATTCATGTAGAGACAAGTTACAAAAAATAATGTCTAAAATTTAGGAATGTGTAACGAACAATTTTAACTATTTAGTGTATTTTTAATATAACATTTGACACACATGTACTTTATTTATTTTGGGTCAAGATATTTGTTATTTTACAAATATTTGATGTTTGATATTTTACAAAAGATCATAAAATATACTGAGTTTGTGAATCATAATAAAAAATAAAATTAGATAAAAAAACACCAATATTTGTAAGACCCTTTCTCATTCAGTTGCATCTTTTCGTTGAATACAAAAATCATACTCTAAAATTTCTCTCTTGATTCCCGTCTCACTAACTTGGATGAAGATCGATATAGTAACTTTGAAGACAACCATGTTGGCGTGCGACCTCTCTTGCATTTCTCAGCACACATCAAAACCATCTATTTTTAGTTGCTCCTACGTACATCGTCACGCTTCAATGTTGCTTTTTATTATTATTGCTTAATGAGATGGATTGAGAACTCAACTATATATATATATATATATATATAGTAGTAAGGTAGAATAGCATTATTGAAGGCTCTAATCCACCATTAATAAAGTTACATGCATAAATGTGAAACATAAACTCATATATAATTTATTGTTATAAATCTTTTATAAATATAAGAAGACACGTTGTCTTCCTCTAAAATTTCTATCCTATTAATTATTAACTTAGTCTACTAAAGTTTGTGGATACCTAAGCTCCTTATTCACCTAGACAAGTGGAAGGTCAAAAACATAATTATATTATTGCTTAACTGCTCTTAATCTAATTATAGTAAAGAAATTTCCATTATATATTAACAATTATTTTGATATATACTTTTACTGTATGGTTATTATAAACTAGATAAATGCACGAAATAAATTTCGTACAAACTGTAACTTAGTCAAACATGATTAGCATGAAGTTAAAATTTGTATGCATTTATCTTTTGCCTTCATAGATTGTACATACGATCTTAACAAATGTTAAATAAACCAATTTATTATTTTCATTCAAATTATGATGAAATATTAAACTAAAAAATATTTCATAAGTGCATGCAAAATTAAAAGGATAGTGTAAAGTTTTTCTAAAAGAAAAAAGAATTTACAAATGACAAATTGAGATTTCAAAAATATCTCCTCTAGTACGACATTTTTAAAATATTATAGATTATAAAATAGATTACAGGTTTAATATATATATATATATATATCTTTTTATATATATATATATACATATATATATATATATATATATACACATATACATATATATATATATGTATGATAGATTTATGTCGCCATGAACTAAAATAATTAAATGTATGAGAAATTATTTGTGTCAATCAATTATAAAGATAACTATTTCAAGACTATTTTTAGAATATCTTAATTATGAATGGAATAAAGTTTAAAAAAAAATTCTCGAACTCATATTATTTTTAATATATTATAGATTTATAGATTATAGAAGATTTTTAGAATTTTTGTATATACTATCAATATTATTCTATCTGCTATTTTTTATCCTAGATATTAAACACATGTGTTACGTGGTTTACGCAACTAGGATCGAAAGAAGAAAACGAAATTCATAAATTCAATGATTTCATCGAATGAATACATGTAAAGTACTTTTTTTTATTGAGATGCATACCACGAACTTTCAATTATTACCCACTAAGTTTCAGGTTTTTTTGTACCGCTGAGTCGGATATCATGATAATTTTTTCCATAGAAAATATATATATGTGATATTTATCTAGAAATATAAAAGAGTTTTAGATGCATTTTAGGTTTTTTAAAAATAAATCAAGACATAGGCGTGTATTTAAACAGTAAGTTACTCTCATTAAATCTTAAATTATAAAACTTAATAAAAACCGAACACTAATATTTTGGATTTATAGAGAGAGGTCTTGCCTGAGAGATCGTACTGTTGTTGATGCAACACGGTGGGGGGTTTTATAGACTATAGAGACGAAAACCTTATGCCCATTAAATTCTTAAAATTTGTAGTTATAATTTTTTATAATGTACTCTTAATTTTTTTTAAGAACATGCATGATATTCTCTATAACTTAGTTGAATAATAGTATATCATGAAATAGAAATAATAACAATATAACATTATCTTGATTTTACTCACATGAATTGAAAACAAACAATATGATTCTCATACATTTTTTGTAAGTCGTATAAACATAATGTAAATGTGATTTTTTCGGTATGAAAAAAGACACGACAAAAGAATAACACTCAAAATTATTAGAGAGAATGAGAGAATAATGACACAACAGTATATGTGAAAAAACCTATAGAGGGAAGAAAACCCATGAGAAGACTTTTGATATTCTATTGTATTTCATATTTCGTATCTCGTATCTCCTTTTGTTGTTACACATGACTCTATTATACATGAAGATGATAATTAGATAATAATAAATCTTCATATTTCGTAGTAAGTTTTCTGGGAACTGATAGACTTCCCCAGCGAATATTCTCTCTGAAACTCTCATTCATAACCATCTGATTGATCCTACAATTCTCATTCCATCTTTTTCTCAAGGACTTGTAAGAACTTTAATCTTCATTTTTTCTTTTAGAACAACTATTTCCGTAGTAGAATCCGTTCTCAAAGAGTTGAGTTTTGTTAAGCTTGGAGCTTCATTTTTCTTTAGAGAACATATGCTTTTTGTAGCACTTTCCATTCTTAAAGACTTCCATTTTCAGGATTTCAACATCCCCTTAGTTGTTTTCCGTTGCATGGTCCATTCTCAAGGACTTTTGTTTTTTAGAATTACTTTGATTTTCTTTTAAAGAATAGACGCTCATTGTAGTGCATTCTGTTTTTAAGGATTAAGGTTCATTGGAGAACCATGATCCCAGTTTCCTTTAGAGAACATTACTTATTATTCACCCACTCTCAAGGACTTTGGTTCATCGAAGAACCATGACCGTGATTTACTTTAGAGAGAAGGATTTATGTTCTGCCCGCTCTCAAGGACTTGGGTTCATCGAAGAACCATGATCTTGGCTTTCTTTAGAGAGAATGACTAATGATCCGCTGGTTCTTAAAAACTTAGGTTCATCGAAGAACCATGGCCCAAGTTTCCTTTAGAAAGTATGACTTATTGTCTTCCCGCTCTCAAGAACTTAGGTTCATCGAAGAACCATGTCCCCGATTTTATTTAGGGAGCATGACTTATGGTCTGCTTGCTCTCAAGGACTTAGGTTCATCGAAGAACCATGACCCCATTTCCTTTAAAGAACAAGACTTATGGTACCCACTCTCAAGGACTTAGGTTCATCCAAGAACCATGGCCTCCTTTCCTTTAGAGAGAATGACTTATGGTCCCGATTTCCTTTAGAGACAAGGACTTATGATCCACCCGATCTCAAGAACTTTGGTTCAAAGACTGTGAAAGAGATGGAGAAGGAGGAGAACACAATGGAGAAATTCAAAAAGTAGAGAAACGAGAAAACTGGGAAAAATATCAAAAAAGATTTTGGGGGATTGGTGAATTGAAACGTAAAGAAAGGAAATAGCCTTTTATATTTTTTAGGAGCATGGTGTTTTAGTGGGTCGAGATATAGACAAAATAAAAATAAGAAAGGGCTTTCACCAAAAATAGGCCAAATCAAATAAAAAAAATATCCTAGCTGTAAAATTTCATAAAAAATAGCCACTCACTAGAATAGCCCACATTCTCCAGCCCACATTCATAAAAAATAGCCCACATTCTAAAAAATAGCCCACATTCTCAAAAATTTCATAAAAAATAGCCCACATTCTCCAGCCCATGTGCTATCGCCCAGCCCGAACTCCCCATTCCCTTTCCAACTTCCCAGCTCCCAGCCAACTCTCTTCCCCTTCCTCACACTCCTCTTACCCAACCCACTCTCTGTTGGGGGTTATGCCCTCAAAGCATGTGCATTGACATTTTGATATGAAAATTTAAGAGGATTACATTTTTCTTATAATTGTTCTTTTAAATTATTGTTGAATGATTTATATAAATATATGAAAATTCTATATTCATTAATGATACTATGATCTTGTATTAGTACGAGAGGATCAAGATATTAGATAAAGAATAAAATTGTCAGTAACATATTAAAATATGAAATTTTTAATAGATGGTTGCTAGTATGGTTCACAAAACATTATGAATGTGTGTGATCTAGATTTGGATCATTGATATGGATAGTCATCTTAGTGAAGATACTTTATATGATAAGATTATATATGACATATCCGATCTAAATTAATATCTTTATTAGCGTGTCGTTTAGCATAAAGATTTAATACACATCAATTCAATGATCATATGTAGATAAGTAATAATCTTGAGTAGTCATGAACTCATATACATGTCTACTAGATCTTTTGATTCACTCGTTAAAGTCTGTTTGTTAATCAGGCCAGTGACATTTATTTTGGAGATTTAATGACGTGGATGGCTAGGGACATGATCTTATAAGATTTAGAATCTAAGATTTCCTAACGGATCGTATATTGATTCACTTAAGTGTTAATTCTGAAACTGAATGGTTATTAAGCTCAATTTCATAATACGATTATAGATATGCCTTTCACTAGTGAATTAATGGTACTTAAGCTTGACCAGTTCTAATTTGTGAACCAAAAATTGGAAGACATAACTACATAAAATGGTTATGTTAGTAGACTACGTGAGAATACTCTGTAAATATATTCTATAATCTCTAAGAGTGCAATTTCATATTTATAGTGGAATAATAATGGAATTAATAAATATAATTATTTAATTAAAGAGTTTAATTAATAATCTGGTTTATTTGAGCTTAGAATTATAGGTTCATGGTCCTCAAGTCACCTCTATACTATGTTGTCTAGGGTATGAGTATTTCAGAACATGAGAAAAAGACTGACTTGTAAATTTTTTTTATTATGGGGTAAGTACATAATTATGAGATAATTACATGTGATTAATTAATTAAGATTTAATTGAATTATTTATATATTTAAATATAATTTCAAAAATTATATATGTATAAATAATTATCGATTTTTTATTATTGATAAGTGAGAAAAAATATCTAATTTGTGAAATTAGATAATTAAATCTATAATAGATATTAATTTAAATCAACTAAATATGTTATTTTTGAAATAACAGATAAGTTAGTTGATAGGGATAATCAGATATGTTAATTTTGAATTAAGTGATATCTAGATAATTATCTGATTAAAATAAATATTTATTTCGAAGTAATTGTCACGTGTCAATCACTAATAGGGTATCCGAAATTGACATGCACTATTGTGGTGCCACGTGACACTAAAGTAGTGAGTGTGTAGCACTGTAATGTCACATGACACTGCAATTGTGCACAATTGTAGTGGGTCTCACTGGAATTGATTATTTTATAATTAAATATCATTTCAGTTTATCCCTAAAATCTGATACGTCATTATGATAATTGTGACTTGACCGAACAAGCGATACTTTATTGTTAGAAGAGAAAATATAAGATATTTTAAGTTTTAATTTATAAGATGAGAATGACTCATAGACAGTCTGAGGTTAATCTAACCGACCCTAAGGCGGCACGTTAATCGTTGGGTTGTTTTATCGTGATTAGTAAATGCTAAATTTATGTGTTTATTATGATTGCATTCATGCATCACGTTTACTTTTAAAATTCTAGATATTTATCAATTATATTGAATCATGTAAGTTTTAAATTTCAGTTATAAATATTATGTCTACCATGGGCAACTCTGTTACTGCTTTACTCACTCTTGAGAAATTGAATAGTGATAATTTCATACGTTGAAAATAAAATATGAACTTAATGTTGATTTGTGAGAATCATTTTCATTCTTACATAGAAATATCCTGAGGAGCCTGCTACTAACACCCTATGAATGTTAGGGACAAATATGATGTTTGGATCATATCAAACAATAAGGTGAAGTGTTACATGCTTGTGAGCATGAATGATGTTCTCAGAACCAAGCATGAAAGCATGGAGACTACATATGAGATTATAGAATCATTACACGCAATGTTTGGGCGGCAGTCTTATCAAAGTCATCATGAGGTCACTAGGAGCTATATGATAACAAAGATGAAGAAGGGTACTTATGTTCGAGAACATGTTTTGAACATGATCAACATAATGCACAAGGCAGAAGTACATGGGGCGACCATTGATGAGCGAACTCAAGTTAGCATCATACTAGAGTCGCTCACACCAACTATTTTTGCGTGCACGACTAACTATGTTATGAACAAGTTACAATTCAACATGACTCAATTGTTGAATGAACTGCAGACTTTTGAGTCGCTCAACTTTAGAATGACCAAAAAGGGCGAGGTAAATGTTTTCAAGCAAAAGCCTTCTTCCAATATTGTTAAGAACAAGAAAAGGCCGAAGAACAATGGTAAAGACAAGAGTAAGAACAAAAGAGTAAAGAAAGCCAAGAAGAACAAGAAAGACAACAAGCCCAAATGAAAGTGTTTCCATTGTGGGGTTGAAGGTCATTTGAAGAGAAATAGTAACAAGTATTTCTCTAAGCTGAAAAAAAGGTAAATATGATTTACTTGTACTTGAAACTTGTTTAGTGGAATATGATTTGCCGTCCTACATACTTGACTCAGGAGCCACTAACCATGTCTGCTCTTCTTTGCATATGCTTGATTCGTCAAGGGAGTTGGTTGATGGCGAGGCCATTTTGAAAGTTGACAGTGGTGCGCTCGTGTCTGCTAAAAAATTAGGGACAGTTCGGTTACTTTTTGGATATAATTACTTAGATGTTTGTTATATTCCTGGTTTTTAGAGAAATTTGATTTCTCTTTCATTTTTCCAAGAACAGTTATTCGAATTTTCTTTCATTAATAAAGTGTTTATTATTTCTAAAAATGGATTCGATATCTTTCTTGCTAAAATTATAAACAGACTGTATATGCTTAAACCGACTAAATACGCGTTAAATAATTTTCATGATGTTAACACATATTTATGGCATCTTAGGTATGGACATATTGATCTAGATAGGTTAAAAAGGTTAACAAATGCAACCTTTTTTAAGCATGACTATATGCAAAACTAAAAACCTCGTAGCAAAGTAGTTCTCGAAGAATTAACGAATGATGAGCTTAGACCACCTTCAATATCTACTGATAAACGACAAACCAGTGAAACCACAGTTCTTGTAAAGCAAACTCCGGTGCAACGTCGTAGCGGGAGGGATGTGAGACAACCAGCTCGCTACGAACTAGAGGCACATGTCCTAGTGTCAGACACTAATAAGGACGATCTATCATCTTATGAAGAAGCAATATATGATCCTGAAAAGGAGAAATGACAAGATTTCATGAACCAGGAAATTGAATCTACGTATTCCAATTCCGTCTGTAAACTTGTAGATCCACATGAAGATGTCAGGCCCATTAGATGTAAATGGATCTTCAAGAAGAAAAGAGACGCATATGGGAAAGTAGAGACTTTCAAGGCATGGTTAGTAACCAAGCGCTATACACAAAGGGAGAGAGTTGATTATGAAGAGACATTTTCCCTTATGGCCATGCTAAAATCCATTTGCATCCTTTTTTCCATAGCCGCTAGTTTTGATTATGAGATATTGCAAATGGACGTCAAGATAACTTTTCTGAATAGCTCTCTTGAATAAAGCATCTATATGATGCAACCAGAAAGGTTCATACAAAAGGGGTAAGATCAGAAAGTATGCAAGTTGCTTAAATCCATTTATGGGTTAAAGCAATAATCTAAATCTTGGAATCTTACCTTTGATGATATTATAAAGTCTTATGGTTTCAAGAAAAATGTTGACGAAGCATGTGTTTATAAATACACCAAAGACAAGATAGTGGTTTTCTTAGTTCTTTATGTTGATAATATTGTACTCATTGGGAATGATGTAGAAACTTTGTCAAAGGTAAAGAAGTAGTTAGCTGAGAAATTTCAAATGAAAGATTTGGGAGAAGTGAACTATATTCTAGGCATCCAAATCCTAAAGGATAGAAATAAAAACTTCTTGGTATTTTTTCAGGCATCTTATATTGATAAGGACCTTGAGAGATTTTCTATGAAAAATTCCATGAAACGTCAACAACCGACCACATGTGGAATTGTCCTCACTAAGGAATAATGTCCTAAGACACTTTAGGAGGAAGATGATATGAGAAATGTTCATTATGCTTCAGCAGTTGGAAGTCTCATGTATGCCATATTGTGTACGAGACCGGATATCTGTTATGTAGTGGTAATTTTCAGTCGTTATCAATATTAAGAGAATGAGAAACTATATGTTTGTTTATTCAGGTGGAGACCTGAACCCTACTGGATATACTGATATGATTTTCAATCAGATAGAGACAATCGAAAGTCGACATCTAGATCAGTATTGATCCTAGGTAGAGGAGTTGTAGTTTGGAGAAGTTTTTAACAATCCAGCATTACAGATTCCACCATGGAAGCTGAATATATATCGGCTTGTGAAGCTACGAAAGAGGCGATATGGCTCAGAAAGTTCTATTCTGATCTGGAAGTGATTCCAGATATGGACAAGCCACTGATCATCTACTGTAATAATAGCGAGGCGGTAGCAAATTCAAAGGAATCGAGGAGTCACAAGAGGGGCAAGCACATAGTGAGGAAATATCATATTGTAATAAAGATCGTGCATCGAGTGGATGTTACTGTTATGAAGATAGCATCGGAACAGGACCTCGTTGATCCTTTTACAAAGACGCTCCCTCCGAAGTCATTTGAGGGTCACGTGCGTAACATGAGATTAAGAGAGATGCCACATTTACTTTAGGACAAGTGGGAGATTATTGGAGGTTATGCCCTCAAAGCATGTGTATTTACATTTTTAAATGAATTTAAAGAGGATTACATTTTCTTATAATTGTTCTTTTAAATTATTGTTGAATAATTTATATAAATATCTAAAACGTTTTTATTCATTAGTGAGACTATGATCTTACATTAGTACGAGAGGATTAAGATCATAGAAAATGAATAAAATTGTCAGGAACATATTAAAGTATGAAATCTTTTATGAATGGTTGTTAGTACGGTTCACTAAACATTATGAATGTGTGGGATCTAGATCCGGATCATTAATGTGGATAGACATCTTAGTGAAAGTAGTTTATATAATAAGATTATGTATGACATGACTTATGTGAATTAATATCTTTATTAACGTGTCGTTTATCATAAAGATTTAATACACATCAATTCAATGATCATTTGTAGATCAGTCTTAATCCTGAGTAGTTATGAACTCATATATATGTCTACTAGATCTTTTGATTCACTCGTTAATGTTTATTTATTAAGAAGGTTAGTGACTTTTATTTTGGAGATTCAGTGATATGAATGGCTAGGGACATGATCTTACAAGATTTAAAATCTAAGCTTTCCTAACAGATCATATATTATTGAGCTCAAATTTATAATAAGATTATAAATTAGTCATTCACTAGTGGATTAATGGTACTCAAGGATCAAGAGATAATTAGAATGGTAAAATGATAATTTTGACCAGTTCTAATTAACGAACCAATAATTGGAGGACAAAACTACATGAAATGATGTCAGCGGGCTATATGAGAATACTCTATAAATAGATTCTATAATCTCTAAGAGTACAATTCCATATTTATAATGGAGTAATAATATAATTAATAAATAAGATTATTTAATTAAATAATTTAATTAATAGTTTAGTTTTTTGGAGCTTAGGATTTTAGGTCCATGGTCCCCAAATAACTCATATACTTCATTGTCTAGGGTGTGCGTATTTCAGGACATGAGAAAATGACTGACTTATAAAAAAATTATTCTAGGGCAAGTACATAATTACGAGACAATTATGTATGCTTAATTAATTAAGAATTAATTAATTAATTAGTTTATATATTTAAATATAATTTTCGGAAATTATATATATATAAATGATTATCAATTTTTTTAATTATCGATGAGTGAAACAGAATATCTAATTTATGAAATTAGATAATTAAATTATTATTAGATAATAATTTAAATCAACTAAATCTGTTATGTGTGAAATAACAGATAACTGAGTTGATAGAGATAATCATATATGTTAATTTTAAGTTATCTAGATAATTATCTGATTAAAATAAATATATAAGTCGCACTAATTGCCACACGTCAATCACTAATAGGGTATCAGAGATTGACATAGACTACTGTGGTGCCACGTGGCACTACATAGTGAGTGTGCAATTCTATAGTGCCACATGGCACTTTAGTGGTGCCGTGAGCCACTGTGCGGGCTCACGGCATACTACAGTTCCATGTGGCACTCCAGTTGTGCATAATTATAGAGAGTTCCATTGCAATTGGTAATTTTATAATTAAATATTATTTTAGTTTATCCCTAAAAATATGATACGTCATTATCTAGAATATATACGGATATTATTCTAATGGCGTTAATGGTTGAAAGAAGTGGAGAGAATCAGTTGATGAGATCATCAGTTTGTCAATCAAGAGTTAAGTTGAAAACACGATTGGTGTCAGAGAGATTTTCTTTTGTGAGTAAACGTTAATCAACTCGCTAAAAGAAAAATTATCACGTTCTTTTAGAGACAAAAAAGTATGTGTTGAGAAAATCGCTTAAAGAAAAATTATCACGTTCTTTTAGAGATAATTGAATAATTATCATGTCTCACTAAAGTCATTCTCAATAAATCTCTAGATTACATGTGTTGAGAACATCTAGAGACGAAAAAAGTATCTTGTAATATTCTATGTGTCCACACACATCCTAGTGCATTGAGGATGACTTGAAAGATATTGGTGTGGATCTCAGAGTCTACTGATTGTTGGAACGATTTTGTGGGCAAGGAGGATCAATCAGTTTTTGCAATGACATTTGATATAGACTACAAGAAGTATATGATTCCTAATCTTGTATGTTGTAGATTTAACTTATAAATATATAATAAATCCTGACTGATTCAAAAAATTATTTTCAATAAAAGTTTTTATTTGGTTATTGTGGCGTTGCGCAAGTTTTGTTTTATTAAAAGATTCAATTTTTTTATTAAAAGTTTAATTTTTTAAAAAGCTACGCGCATTCACATTTCTGCCGCACACGCGCCGCGACGACCAGCACTCTCCTCCCTTCCCAACCCACTCCTCTCATCCCAAATCACCAATTCATTATCTCTTTCTCCATTTATGCCATTTTTCTCTAACAATGTAATTATTCAATAGATTAATTTTTATTTTAGTTAATTAAATTAATTCATTTAGATTACCAATTAATTAATTTAATAAATCAATAAATATTTTAGCTGATTATTATTTCTAGAAAAATACACCACTTATCACTATCATCCCACATCATAACATCAAAACAATCATGTATTAAAAAACTTTTGTATGTGTCTCTCATTATATGAGATTGTGAGTATATTTGTATGAATTTCATGTTAATAAAATTTAAGATTTCAATAAACGATCATATAATTACATTTTTTACACATATATTACATTACATATAATAAATAATGAAAAAATATCATCCGATATTCTTGTTATCACAAATCTAACTAATGTGAACTTTACTTATTAAATACATACAATAAATATACTAAATATACAACAAATATATTTTAAAACCCATAAATTTTATAAGAAAATAAAATGACCAATATAATGTATACTATATATATAATATATAATATATGTAATGTATACAGTATTTATAAAATATAACATATACATCTAGTTTTTTGCAACTTTTTTTTTTGCCGAACTTTTTTCTTAAGTGTCAAAATCATTTTTCAAGAAACGTGTCATCTTTTAAAGTGGCTAGTTTTGATGTTTTTCAAATTTAAGACTATTTTTTATGATATTTTTAAAAAATAGCCTAGTTATCAACAAAAAGTGGTTTAGTTAGGGGTTTGGTTAGTGTAGGTGTCTCGAAAAGAAAAAAAAACTTATGGATTAAAATACTTAAACAAATCATTTTTAGAGTGAAAGAGAAAAAATATGGAGGGGCGTAGTATTTTTTAGGAGTATTAATGAAATTTTCTATTTTTTCATTAATGAGACCACATGTTTGTCACGTGGTCGCATTTCCGCTATTTTTTAGATTGAAGTAATGCACATGTATTGGTGAAAGAAAACTAAAAGTCATGAAAAATGAGTGCAAAATTTTAAAGGCCGCCCGATATGTTTGATATGAGGTGATCTTTTCAAATATTTTACTTTCTCATAATCATATTCCCAAAATCTTATTTCAAAAATTATTTACTTTCAACCTCATTCTAAATGACCTCATTAAATTCAAATATATGATACATATATATAAAATCAAGATAGAAATTCAAGAATTAAACAAAAAAATTATTATGTCATTATGTTGGTCATAAATAAACATATTTTTTATTCGAGGAAAAACAAAGAAAAGTACAGAGACCTCATCAATTCACTGACAACTATATACATCACAAATTTTTTAGTTTATTTTATTATGCATCTTACTCATAAGAAAAAAAACCTTTATAGTTTATTGAAGCTTATTTTAGAGACTAATCAATACATGTTGATATAGTTGAATAGATTATAGTTTTAGCTATAATTGTAACTTATCATCATATTGTGTGAACTGTCTGAAATCTCACTTTACACATGCAAGATGTAGATCGAATACTAAATCGTGAAAAAGATGGAATGAGAATCGTAGGATCAATCAGACGGTTATGAATGTGAGTTTTAGAGAGAATATTCTCAGGGGATGTCAATCAGTTCCCAAAAACCTTGCTACGGAATATGAAGATTTATTATTACTTAATTATCATCTTCATATATAAATAGGGGCAAAGGAGATACGAGATACAAAATACGATAAAATATCAAAAGTCTTCCTATGGCTTTTCTTCCCTTTAAAGATTTTTTCACGTAAACTAATGTCATTATTCTCTCTTCCACTCTCTAATAATTTTGAGTATTATTCTTTTATCATGGATTTTTTCATACTGAAAAATCCTTTACATTTTGGTATTTTTGAGTAAGAGAATACTCAGGAAAATCCCTTCCAAAATGTCCAGAACCAAATCAAATGTTGCCCCCAACAAGAGAAACGACAAGGGAAAAGGAAAGGAAAGCGATCATATTGATGGAACGGCGTAATAGTGAACCATTGTGCAGCGCGTGGCAGACGGTCTAAAATCAAATTTACGCACTGTAATGGAGTCAGGAAAAAATGCATGCGGAAGTGAATCAACAGATAAATAATGAAGAACGGGTGAACTGTTCAGATTCAGACAGACAAAATTCCAGGAGGGAAAAGCATATGACCAGTAGGAATGAGCGGCAAGAGGATGGAGAAATCCAACCTCATGACCGTATGAAGGAAACAGCAGTGCAAAGCTGTTTGGCAGATGAGAAACCAAAACGAGCAAGAAGACAAAGAAATCTGATAAACTCGTTCCTTACATATTCAATTAACGTTATTATTAGTATATTTCTTTTATGCCATTATTATTCTCTAAAAAAGATAAATAGATCTAAAAAATGTCATAGAAAACTTAAAGGGTTTGTTAAACCGATTTAATATATGCATTTCAAGATAATCAACAATTTAAATTATATTAATGATAGAATAATTTATCAAAAACTTGTTATGATAAGATTGTTTTGAATTTGAATTCTAATTCAAATTTTAAAATTAAATTTGAAATTTGAAATCTCAATCTTATTTTGAATTTTAAATTCTGATTCCAATTTTAAGTTCTAAATCAAATCAAATTTTGAATTCCAATTCAAATTTAAAAATTAAGCTTATCTCAAACAATCCAAAAAAACATTCTTTTACGATTGATGAAATTTTCTGATTCAAATTTTAAATTTAAGTTATCTCAAACAACCCAAAAAACAAAAAATTCTTTCATGATGGATGAAAATTTCAGATTCAAATTTTAAATTTAAGCTTACCCCAATCAATTAAAAAAAAAAGTATTTCACGATTGATGAATGTAAATAATAAATTTAGATCCGAATCATTTATCCCAAAAACCCTATCACACCGTATGTCCAACCACTAAAAGTTCAACCCGCCTTTTCATGTTTCACACGTCCGCGTCTTTCAGTCTACAATTTATTCTTTAAAAAATACACAATGTCATATAAATTTGCCATCTTCTCTTTCTTTGACATTGAGTTATCATTGATTAATGTGCAAATTCATCTGAAAAATTGAAATTATTCTCAATCACATTAGGCAAGTATCCTACAACTAGCGTTTTATGCTATATATTAGGCTTTTTGGACTTAAAACAATAAAAAAAACCCTTGATTAATACATGAAAAAAACAGTCCATCTTTTTTAAAAGAATAAAAACGTTGTTAATGTGCAAATTCTTTCTATTGTAGATTAGGATTTTATGATATAAACATTAAAAAAATATAATCATTTAAAAGATAAAAAGAAACAGAAATTAAGACTTATTCAAAAGTAAATTATGGGTCCAAGAGTTTTTCTCTTAGGAATATAACGTATCATACATCAGTGACAAAAAATAGGAAATTTCATTATATACTAGAATAAGAAATAGTTCTTCAAAAGTTGAAGTTATTGAATTTGAGGTTGATTATTGAGATTAGATGACTGGCCTTCACCCTGACATAATGCCAATGATGGTTATCGATAAATTTCTCGAATAATGATATTTTTGTAAAATTTATAAACCAAATGAAAAATTTCTACAAGCTATGAATCAATTGATGTACAGAAAAATATATAAATTACGTGCATAAGTTGTGATAAGGAATGCAAAAAATCTTGCTCTACATTATATCCATAAAAAAATAAGTGTCAACATACTTTTACTACAAACAATATATTAAATAAGAGCATGAAATATGAGTATAAGTAAATATATTATAACTAGTTCAATCATCCCATTAAAAAAGTAAAAATAATGAAGTACATGTTGGATAACTGATGGAAGCAGAACATTTGATTCCTTGGAATGATAAAACTCATTTGAATTTTGAGAAGTCATTTTATCATCCAGTTTTTCTCATTTCAAGAGCTCGTTTTAGTCGTTTTGATCTTCCACGCATAACTTGTTTTCTTTTAATCCCCCTAACTTGTTTTCTTTTTAAAGGCTTGTGATTTTTGCTTTCGAGTCATCGGAGACACTATTTGCAGTGGCCATGCCTACGTTTCCTAAGTTTCTAGTTTTTGTCCATCTTTTCAAAATGTATTGGTCATGAATTTTCACTATACATTTTGAAGAAGTGCATGAGAGCACAAAATTCTTGCAAACTCAAATTTCTTACAGCTACAGTCAATTGTACTACTCGATGAGTCATATCTAACCATAAGATTAAAATGTTTCGTATACGAAACAATATTATATACAATAACTTATGTGTTGGCATCCTAAACGTGCATAATACAATCATAGGCAATGTACAGTTCATTATGAAACTTTTTTAGCATGACAGGAGTGTATATACTTGTTGCATGCTTTAAGATTTCAACTGAAAAAGATAATATTGGAGTGCATTGAGTTGCTTTAAAATCAACTTTTAATTCTTCATAGCGAAGATCTTCAACCAACCTTTGAAAATGATGAAAGATAGTAATAACTCATGCTTATAACTAACATTATTTTTTATCAAGTTGTTCAAACTTTTACTGTAATGTGTGGTCATCATATTTGCACAAAATGTCCATTTCTCCTTTATTTTGAACATTCAATGCAACCAGTCATTATGTTGAAGATCATACTTTTCAAGTATACTATCCCAAGCAACCATAAATGCATCTTCTTCCTCATAGTATATATGAAACTACTGAAGTATTTTGAAAATTCCTTAAACTGCTAAAAAACATGATTAAGATTTTTAGCTACATTTTAACACAAATGCCAACAAATGCATAGACAATGAGTTGTTTCTGGCCATGTAGATGCCAATGCTTTGGCCATTGCTAGATGTTGATCAATTAAAATAGTGATTGCCTTTTTCCTTGACATAACTCGAATAAAAGTATCAAAGAGCCAAACAAAAGTTTCAGTGGTTTCGTCATACTATAATGCAGCTCCACAAATAATAGTCTGCTTATGGTGATTGACCCCAAGAAACATTGCAAAAGGACGATATTCTAGATTTTTCTTGCATGTCATATCAAAGCAAATCATATCGCCGAAGTAAGTATAATCAACCATCAATTTTTCATTTGCCCAAAGAATATTGGTTATGAGATCATCTTCATCAACTTGACTAGCATACAAAATTTTTGGATGTTTTGATTGAATCGTTGTAAATATTCAAGAAGGCCACTTGTGTCACCTATTCTCATTCAAATAGAACATTTTGAACGTAAATAATTTTTATCATCTTCTGGAATAAATCTAAGAGAGTCACGCCCACCAACTCGTGTGGTCATTAATTCACATCCTGCTTTTGGAGGAATTCCTGAACAATCCGCTAAATCAATTTCAGCTGCTTGGGACATAGTCAACATTCTTTATGATCTGTGTAAATGACTTTTGCTTGGACTTGACGCCGCATGCATATGCTCAGCAATAAATTCGATAACATGATACATACTAGTTTGTCGACGATTCACTTTCATCTTAGCAAGACAACCAAATCGTGTCACATCACGATGAAATTTCATATTAACATCTCTCTTATCCTTTCCACCATATCCTTAACATGAACAACAAAATGTTCTATCTATCATTTTGCCAACTTGATCTTTATGCCTTTTACTTCTTCGAATACTAAAGTCAACCTTATAAGCATATGCGTTATAAAATCTATATGCATCATTTTTTGTTTCGAATTCTATATCAATTTTTAGAATCATTGCACTAGGGATATCAGAGTGAACTAAATTTATTATCTCATTGTCAGGTTCAAATTCTAACTTACGACATGACTGATAACGATCTTCTATATAATTTTCTTCAAATTTCATATTCCTATATCATCATAAATTAGACAAAATCATATGGAATATTCAAGTAGTATTTATCTAGAAAGTATTGAAGAGCAGATTCAATATTTCAAAGATAAATACCAATTTCACTAAAAAGGGAATTTTATAAATTGATAAAGTAAGATTGAAGAAGAAAAATATAAATTTATAAAATCAAACATACAAAACAAAAAATTGACTCTTTTTACACTTTCAAAAGCCTATTACGTATAAAGAATTAGTTGTAATCACTTGAATAAGAATAAAAACATAAAAAGTATTGATGAAGTTAAAAAGTAATGATGAAGTGTTATGAAGTTTTTTATTATAGACAGCTAGTTGTAGTTACATAATGATGAAGTTTGATTGAAAAAAGTCTCTCATTTTGATCGATGATGAATGTCGGCGTGTGCTGTGGCATTCTTTAAAGAAATAGGTTTTTTAGGACTGAAAAAATCGTAGGCAATGTATTTTTTTTTTAAAGAAAAGCCCTAATGGATCGCAGACGTGTGAAATGGTTTTTCACGAAGAATGACACTGCTACGGAAAGTGAAGACACAAATGATGTGACAAAATTTTAGTGGTGGAACAGACGGTGTGATAGGATTTTTGAGACAGATGATTCGGATCCATAAAATTTGATACGTGTATTTTGAAAGATTTTCTCTTTCTTTTTCTATATGTAAAAATATTGAAAAATAAAAGAGGCATAAGCGATGAAATGTAAATGGTGACTCGTAAAGTAATTTCATGACAAAAATGTCCAATTACTTCCTCTATATATCAATCTGAAGTTGTTTACAAAATGGAAACGCGGTACCAGATGGAAACGAATTACATGGCAAATCATATATCACTAGAAAGATATGAAAGTCAGCTTCCTGAAAAAAATTTGAAATTCGATTTGGAGATCCCGATCAAAAGTTATGGTAGTTTCCGTACACATTGTTCAGAAAAGTAAGGCTATTCATGTCCTTCAAATTGAATTTTTAAGCTGTATCGATTTTGACAGTATTCACATGACAAATTTAATATCATTAGAAAGATACGGAAGTTTACTTCTTGAAGAATTTTGCAGAACTCAATTGAAACTTCATTCAAAAGTTATGATAATTTTCATGTAGGTTGTTCAGGAAAGAAGATTATGCATAGCAGTCAACTTCAGAAATTAAACTATACCAACTGCAAAAGAATTACATGATGAATCATATATTGTTTGAAAGACATGGAATATTCTTCTTGAAGAATTTTACGGAACTCAATTTGGAAATCCTGAGTAAAAGTCATGATGATTTTCATGTACACTATTCAAAAAAGAAGATTGTGCAGATCAGTCAATTTCAGAAATTAAATGATACTAATGGGAAGTGAATCACATGAAAAATCATATATCATCAGAAATATGTGGAATACTACTTCTTGAAAAATTGTGTGGAACTCAATTTGGAGCTTCCGAATAAAAGTTATGGTGATTTTCTTGTAGAAGGTTGAGAAAAGAAGACAGTGTAGATAAGTCAAATTCAATTGTAAAACTATACCAACACAGGAATATTTTCTTGATGATTCATATAGGTTTACAAATATAAAGAAGTCAGCTTCGTGAAGAATTTTACAGAGTGAGATTCTGAGCTTCCTAGAGAAAGTTATGATATGATACATGCAAACTTCTCAAAAGTAAAGTAGGACACGGTCTTTGGGGTTTGTCAAATGAAGAAGCTCCTCACAACAAATCGTGAAAATAATTCAAGAGCATCATATGATATTTATTTCAAAGAAAATTAATCCATTCTGGAAAAATTTGGACACAGATTTAAATCTTTGTGATGAAATTGTGAAACGGTATACTCATTCCTTACACGTTCTATTAAATTATTTATCATCATATATGGTGTTCTTGTACAAAATTATTGTCGTAGATCTTAACGTACGAGAAAAAGAAAAAGAAAAATAAGAAAATAAACTCTAGCAATGAGCCCATAGCAAACGACAACAAAATTAGAGTTTTGCCCTTGAGAATGGATTTCACTACAACGGGTATTTATTCTCTAAAGGAGACTGAGACCATGGTTCTTAAAGAACCTAAGCCCTTGAGAGTAGGTGGGCAATAAGCTCGGCTCTCTAAAAGAAACCGGAGTCATGGTTGTTTGATGAACCTTAGTCCTTAAAAGCAGGAGGACCATAAATCCTTCCCTCTAAAAGAAATCGGGGACATGATTCTCGGATGAACCTAAGTCATTGAGAGTGGGTGGACCTTAAATCTTGCTCTCTAAAAGAAACCAGGGTCATGGTTCTCCGATTAACCTAAGTATTTGAGAGCGGGCGGACCATAAGTCTTGCTCCCTAAACAAAATTGAGGCCATGGTTCCTTCGATGAACCTAAGTATTTGATCTTGGTCGTGCGCGTGCGCGGCGGAAACGTGTGGCGCGTGTCCATTTTAAAAATTAAATTTTTAATAAAAATCGAATGTTTTAATAAAATAAAATCGTGCAAAGCTACGATAATAAAAAAAACTTTTTATTGGAAACTATTTTCAATAAGTCAGGATCCATTATATATTTATATATTAAATTAACAACATACATGGTTATGAATGATATACCTCTTGTAGTCTAAATCAAGAGTCCTCGTGAAATCAATCGATTCTTCGTCCCAACGAAATCGTTCAATCAGTAGACTCTGAGACCTACACCAAAATCTTCCAAGTCAAACATCAACGCACTAGGACGTGTGTGGGAACATAGAATATAGCGAAGACACTTTTCTATCTTTAGATGTACTAAACACATGAGATCTAGAGATTTTACTTAGAATGACTTTTGTGAGACGATTCTCTAAAAGAATGTGACAATAATTTTTTTAGAGATTTTGATTAACTCCTAATCGTAGAAAAATCACTCTTCGAGAATTGTGTTCTTCTCTCAACTCTTGATTAATGAACTGATTCTGTGATTTTCTTATTGATTTAGCTGATTGAACTAATTCATTATCTTTGGCCATCAGAATAATATCTCTATATTTTTTTTGATAATTACGTATCTGATATTTTTGTGATAAATTAAATAATATTAAATTATAAAATTGTCAATAGTAGTAGGATCCACTACAATTATGCACAACTATAGTGTCACATGACACTACAGTGTTGCACACCCACTACTGTAGTGTCACGTGGCACTATAGTAGTCCATGTCAATATTTGATACCCAATCACTGATTGACACGTGACAATTACTGCATATTAAATATTTATTTTAATCAAATTAAATATCTAGATATTTGTTAATTCAAAATTAACATATCTGATTATCCTTATCAACTAAATTATCAGTTATTTCATAAATAATAGATTTAGTTTATCCAAATTATTATCTAATACTAATTTAATTATCTAATTTCATAAATGAAATATTGTGCTTCACTTATCGATAATTATTTATATATATATATACTAATTATTTATAATTTTTAATTAATTAATCACACATAATTATCTTATAATAAATAAAAATTCATTTGCAAGTAAGTCATTTTCTCATGTCCTGAAATATTCACACCCTAAACTGCGTAGTAGAGAGGTGACTTGGGGTCCATGAACCTATAAACCTAAGCTCCAATAAATTAGATTATTAATTAAACAATTTTATTTATTACTTTCATTCTTACTCCACTATAAATATGAAATTGCACTCTTAAAGATTGCATATTATATTTACAGAGTATTTTCATGTAGCTGATATAATCATTTCACGTAGTTGTTCTCCAATTAATGGTTCCTAAATTAGAAATGTTCGAAATTCCCTTCACTAATTGATAATCTTATTATAAATTTGAGCTCAATAACCATTCAGTTCTAGAATTAACACTTAAGGGAACCAATATATGATCCGTTAAAAAAGCTTGGATTTCAGTTCTTGTAAGATCATGTTCTCAACCATTCATATCACTGAATCTCCAAAACAAAAGTCACTAGTCTGTTTTCCAAACAAACCTTAACGAGTGAATCAAAAGATCCAGTAGACATGCATAAGAGTTCATGACTACTCAGGATTCAGACTGATCTACATATGATCATCGAATTAATGTGTATTAAATCTTTATAATAAACGACACGTTGATAATGATATTAATTCACATCGGTCCAGTCAAATATAATCTCATTATATATAGCACATTCACTAAGATGCCTATCCATATCAATAATCTGGATCTAGATCACATGCATTCATAATGCTTAGTGAACTGTACTAGCAACCATTCATTAAAGATTCCATACTTTAATATGTTGCTGACAATTTTATTCATTATCTATGATCTTAATCCTCTCATACTAATACATGATCACAATCTCATTATCTATGGTACTTTAATATGTTGTTGATAATTTTATTCATCATCTATGATCTTAATCCTCTTGTACTAATACAAGATCATAGTCTCATTAATGAATATGAAATTTTCAGATATTTATATAAATTATTCAGCAATAATTTAAAGGAACAATTATAAGAAAAATGTAATTCTTATTAAATTTCATATCAAAATAACAATACACATGCTTTCAGGGCATAACCCCCAACACTTGAGAGTGGGTGGGCCATAAGTCTTTCTCTTTAAAGAAAACTGGGTCATAAGTCATTCTCTCTAAAGGAAAGGAGGCCATGGTTCTTCGATGAACCTATGTCCTTGAGAGTATGCGGACCATAAATCATTCTCTCTAAAGGAAACGGGGGTCATGGTTCTTTGACCATCTCCAAAAGCTTCATTGAATTCTTCTCTTCATGAGACAAGGCAATCGACATCAAGCACACTAACGTGACTCACGACAAAGATCGATTAGAATATCTCTCTCAGAACACTCGCTGCTAGCCTTGCTCCTGTGAAGAAACTCATCCTCACCTGGTTGTCGCTACACATAGCTCGTCATTGCGTTGTTGTCCCATGAAGGTCCTTTTACCGTAGCGCTCCTGGTCACCTCATTTCCTGGAAGCTTCTTGCCACCAAGAAGCTAAGCCATCGAAGGTACTTATTCTTGGATAATATGGATCAAAATTTCATACAATGATTTGATTACAACCAGAAAGGAAACATAGACGTACATATAGAAACAAATTGAACAGATTAAGGCTTGTCAATAACAATATCTTATAGACAGAATTCTCCCTCCACAGTTTTCTTAGAGACAATAGGCGTCTGCCTAAACTCTTAATAATTTCTTTTCTCAAGCTTAATAGTTGAAAAAACGTGACTATGCAAATGAAAATTGTCCTATTTATACTAGGATTGGAATTTTCCAAATCATGGGACTGACAACCCAAACATGGTCTCGATGAATAGGTGTAATGGGCAATTTATCTTAGATGGTGGGCGGTAAAGACAAACAATTTTGGATCATTCAAAATCGCATGTAAAGTAGTGGTGAATATAGGATTCTACTAGACCAGTCCAGACCAATCTAAATTGAACTGAATGAAACTGGGCCAAGTCGAGATGGTTGGTTCGTCAGACGATGATAGCAGTACATGTGCGCATATGAGATACATGTGTCAATAGCCTCGTATAATTAAGTCCTTACCCCCAACATTTAGGCTTATAAACACACACAAGTTTTCCCCATGAAATGTGGGACAAGCTCTTTAGCTTTCCTACCAAGTTTGAGATTTACTCTTTATTCATACACTTATCTACTAGCTCTAGCCCTAACAATATCTCTCATTAGAAAGATGCCCTAGTATGACAACAACATCATCAAGAGAGGTGTCTTCTAGACTTGAACCTATCTTAGTGAAAATTGATTGGATTTACTCTGAATAACAACAAACTAGTATTCTTGAATTATCCGTCATCTAAAAGAAATAGAGACAATAATTTCACACATATCTCATCTTAATACATTTGAGTTTATTTATTATTGTTCTCTTTAGTTTTGACCATAACACATGTTCATTAGAGCTTTAAAGAGATTAAGCTATTAAGATCTCTCATAGAAGCGCACAATTCTACCATCATTTATACGACAATGATTTAGAGTATTCAGTCAATACCGCTCTTACAAACAAGATATTATTGTCATCAAATACTAAGTGGTCCCTTCCATGTTGATAGACAACACTCACATCACGTCATAGGAATAAGAAAGTAACAAATGTTTCTTAGTGTGTTAATATGAATCATTCTTGCCAGTTTTTCTATTGAACCTAGATCATGAGATTTACAGTTAGCTAGATTTGGTTTCTTTCTCAATGATTCATTGAGTAGGCTTCAATTCTATTCCCCTTAATGTTTGCTTGATAATCCTTTTTTAAAGGATCAGCTGGAATTTTCGTTGACCTAATAATTAAACTTAATGAAAATCACTTCATTAGAGAGTAGCTGTTTAATGGTTTTGTGTCTACATATGATATGTTCTAGACTTACCATTATAAAAATAGTTTTTCGCTCTAAAGTTTGTAGCCATATTGTCATAGTGCACGCATATTGTTGACATAAGCTTCGCCAATTGGAATGTCTTCTAGAAACTTTCTAAGCTATTCGGCTTCTTCACCAGCCTTGTCTAATTTTGATTCAATACATGTCCGCTTTGTTGACTTCCATGAAATAGCTCTACCACCTAACATAAAAGCATATCCACTTGTAGATTTAGTCTCCACCACTTAAGGTAAAAACATGTCATTTCCAACAAAGGTGGATACTTCACACAGTCAATGGTAAACTTTAAGTACCTCAACACCTTGACTAATGAATCTCAGTGATCAAGCCCTGGATTGCTTGTGTATCATGCAAGCCTTCCTACTAAATAGGCTATATTAGGCCTTATACAATTTATCATATGCATTAAACTTCTAATTATTTGTGAGAACTGTAATTGAGATACCCAACTCCAATTGAGGTACTTTAGCTCCATCAAAATTAGAACCCAAAATCTTCTTGGTAGAAGATGTTATATCCTTATTTGTACTTATTATGAGCATGTAAACTACATTTAAGCATATAAGGACACAAAGATCACTAGTACCTTCCTTCTATCAGTACCCTTTAGCTATTAAATGAGTTTTTACTTATGAATGGTACCATCCGCCTTTAGCTTTCTTTTGAATATCCATTTACTACCTGTTGGTTTATTCCCATGAGAGAGATCAACCAACGTCCATGCTTTATTTTTTTATAATGGATTCTATCTCACTATTAACCCTTCCTTCCATAAAAGAGCTTCAGGAATGGACATTTCCTATTTATAAGTTTGAGGTTCAGCCAAATAATTTAGTCCAAAAAAGTTATTATTCTAGCTCTCTTGCTTCTCTAGGCCCAAGTTCGCATTCATCAATTTGAGTATAAGATGAACTTTCTCCATGCCTGTTTTGTAGGTTGATTATGTTTTCCTCCATTGAGTGGAATATAATCTCAAAGAAATCAAAATTGATAGACTATATTTTAGTGTTGGTGCTTATGTCAGAAACTTTTGACCTAATTACCAAAATTCTATAAGCATCACTATTTAATGTGTTCCTAATGAATATTCAATCCATAGTCTTAGGTCCAAACTTAACTTTCTTTGATAAATATATTTTCACCTTTGCGACACATCTCCACACTTTTAGAATTTTATAGGATGGAATTTTCCCTCTCCATACTTCATAAGGTGACTTGTTAGTCTGCTTATGTGAAATTCTATTTAGTAAGATGTTTGTAGTAAGCAATGCTTCCCCCCATAAATTGTGCTAAACCAAAACTGTTCAACATGACATTGACCATGTTTTATAGATTTCTACCTTTTCTCTCAGCCTTAACTTTTTGTTGAGGTGTGGAAGGTGCATTAGTATGATGCACTTAATTATGGTGACACCAAAATCAGAGAGTGGTGAAATTTTTCCTATCTTGATTAGATCTAAGCACCTCGATCTTTTTCTTGATTTTCAATTCTAAAGTCTCATATTTTTTATGGAACAGGTAAACATAATTGAATTTATTATGATCATATATAAATATGAAAAGTATTTTCTACCTTCTCTACTTGGTGTTAATTTGAGATCATATAAATCACTACGTATTAAATCAAGTAATTCACTATACCTCTCTACATATTTGAATGACTTATTAGCAAACATGGATTCAACATATATTTCATATTTGCACCCTATTTTAATATCAAATTTAGGTAGCAAATTTTTTTATAGATTTTTTTCTTAACTGTCTCCACAAATGAACAATAATGTTCACTAGTATACTTTCACACCATCCACGAATAACTATGCATTACTTAGATGCACGCAAATACCAACTACAAGAGATATCAATACAAATCGCAGCAAATCGTTCACCATTCAACTTCTTCAATCTTAAATTAAAAATGATTTTTTAATACAACTTGTATTGCTTTCTTCAACTCTACCTTGCTACCAAACAAATCTTTCACCTTAACGTGAAAATCAATCGCGGCATTTTATACTTCAACAAGCTAAAAAAAAACAATCCGGTGGGCGCTAAACAACTACATTCTAGAAGAAGAAAACGTAGTATTAGCCAAGCATTGCCCAATGGTAAAACTTCTAAGAATCGAACAGTTACAATAACTAATGGACAATAGACACTCTTTACAAAGGAAATAAACTACAAAACCTCACTATCATACTTTAACTCCAAAACCTTACAAGACTTGATACCAACACAAAGAATAACCTTCATATATATATATATATATATATATATGAAGGTTATTTTTTGTGTTGGTATCAAGTCTTGTAAGGTTTTGGAGTTAAAGTNTTCTATTGTCTATAATATTTGGCTTGAGAGAAACTCGAGGATCTTTGAGGGTTAGATTAGAGAAATGGTCAATATTCTGAGATCTATCATTAACTCTGTTAGTGATAGATTGTGGAACCATGCTACGATCCCTGATTCTCATGTCAATAGATGGTTCTTGGCCAAGTGGAACCTTCCTCCCCACTTGCTTGATAACCCTCCTTGAGGTAGGTTTTGTTTTTGTTTTTATTTTTGTATTTGTTGACTTTGTCTAAGGCATGTCCTTTGCTTTGCCTTGATTGTAATTATCCTTATTATTAATATACTAGTAAAAAATATGTACTCCGCACGTGTTAAGTAATTTAAAATACATGTACAATTTGAAATAATATTAATGTTGAAATAAATACTCTATCTTTTAAAACAATTCTAAGTCTAAATTAAAAGTAAAATAATGGTAATAATCAATACATTAACTTGTTCATAATATTGTTGAAATTATATTATATAATATTTCTATTTAAAAATATATGAAAATGAATATACATCAATATTTCCGATTCTATCATATTGAGAGATAGTTTATTTTATTTAAATATATTTATCTGAATTAATTTATATGAATTTTCATGTTTCGATAACATTAATATTACATAATATTTAATTTTATAGGTTTCTAAGAAATAAACCATTGTTGGCCTAAAAATAATCAAAATTCATCTCATGAATACTTAGATTTCTATTTGCATAATCTTATAAAAATATTTAATTTACTATTATTGAATAGGAAATAATTATCTCCACTATATGAATGATTTTAAATGAGAAAATATGTGAAAATTCTAAATTGTACTCTATTTTAAGAAAGATGGGTAAAATAGAGAATCAAAAGTTTCTCCTCCTTAAGTCCGTTTCAATATATTAAGATTAAGAATTAAGATAAGGATTGTTAACCAAAATAATTAACAACCAGAACTTCAATTTTCTTATTGTGGTCTTCTGATTTTTACCTTACATTTTGCTATAATTAAGATGTATTGTTATTACTCAACTTAATTAGGCTTGTCTCTTGTTTTTCTAATAGACTTGTCTTGCTAAGAAAATATAAAATTAATAATAGAACCGAAAAACATAGAAACAATTTAAAAAGAACAAACAATGAAGCTCGAAAGGAACTTCAACGGATGCCAAATGGCATCAATTAAAGTTCAAATCAAAACTTCATAAAAACAGATCTTGAGAAACAGAACAATGTAACTCAATAAATAGTAAAATAACAATGTAACTAAAAAATGGATTTTTTAGGATAACAAACACAAATTCAAAGCTAAAATGATAATATTCAACAAATTTGAAAGAAAAATATAAACGAGCAATCAAACCTGAGCAAGAAATTTTAGAGCTTCACGAACAGGTGAAGAAGACAGCAAAAATATACATGGAAGATAACCGAAGATTCAAAGTAGATCGGCGGCGAGAACACGAGCAAATCACGCCGTCGAAAACCAAAAGACACCCTCAGCTGAGTTTCGGGCAAAATAAGGGCAAAAAAGGAAACAATGAAAAATAAATGAAGACAACTTAATTATTGTGGGAAAAATGGCCATTTTTGCAGAATCACCTCCTAAAACTCATAGTTTAGTAACTTTCGCATTATTTTTAATCATTGGGAGGCTGATAAACCATGTACATGAGTCACCGTGCCTAGACTTCTATGTTAAAAGTTCCAAACAGAAATATGGTTTTATAGGATTTAGATTTTTTGTTGTTGCATAGAACTAGTAGACAAGGAGTTTGATCTGGTCTATTTAGCCAAAACTTAGTATTTAACGTATAAGCAATTGTGTTAAAATGATCGTTCCACTTGACCTTCATGGATGCTGGAGAGTAAACACTCATAATGAATATGAAGAACTATAAGAATGACCAACTTTTCAGCTCAGATTGTCAAAATGGCCGGAAATCTTTTTTTTTTTTTTTACAAAAATGAGTGGAGTAAATAATTTATGTGCCAAATTACAAAGGCATAATGTAAATGATTTAATTACACCTATGCAGCTTCGTAAATAAATTATATACCCGGAAATATTTGGCCATTTTGCGAAAAAAACGTTTTTAGACATTTTTTACAATTTGAGCTAGAAAGTTCTTTTTTTTTTTTTCATCTTCCATAATGAATAAATCTTCAAAAACCCATAATTGAAAAAAATGAAAAAACTACGTAAATAAAAAGTCACAAACTAATTTATCATTTATTAATATAAACAGTTAAGAAATATTAAACAACCCAAAATAGGGGTTAAAGGAGAGCGGCGTGAAATGAATATAGCGAATAACAAAAGTGGGCGGTGCGTTTTGGTAGAAATGAAACGGAAGGAGAGGAAGATGCGAGTAAGGGGAAGAGATTGAAAAAGTTAAAAGAGTTGTAATGGCTCAAGGAGAGGAGGATATGAATAGACTGAGGAGGCAAAGAGGTGAAACGGCCAAAGAGAGCAGCATACTGAAGGATTCAGGCAAATAGGTGCAATGCGATTTTACATTTTTTTCCTAAAAATATGAATAAGTTGTATTCTGAATATATTGAATATTTATTATTGTGACGCTGAGTTTCAAATATCTTTTTTTGTTGTTGAAAACGAGCATTTGTGTGATATCTAGGACTTCTATGGATATGTGTAACTATTTAATATTCCATTATATTCAATTCGAAAACAAAATAAGGATAGATAAATAATTGTTGCAAAATATATAAATAATATATAAATGAGGGAATGAGAAGAGATTCAAATTGTTGTGGCTCGTTTGGAAGAATATATTGAATATTTGTTTTATATAATTACATCTATTTTAAAGGTATAAAATTGTCTAGTTTATAAAAGTTGATTACATGCAAGTATTTTACCTCATGACAAACTTATATAAAAAAAAGTCACATAATTTACAGACTAAAATAAAATAATTCTCAAGTATTTTGTATGGATTTAATTAATACTAATTATGTAAATGTTGGCAAAATATTAATCATCAAATTGTATATAGATTAAGTAAAGTCCAAATCTAGCTTTATATCTATAAATTATTATAGAATTATTAGAATCCACATGATAAAGTTGGTAATGGACACATGTCACAGTGAGCGGTATCAAATTAATGATATATATATATATATATATATATATATATATATATATATATATGATTTAAATACATCACAATTAACAAAAATATTACAGATTTCGTAGTCGAAACCAGTGGCAAAACCTATAAGCTAGCTTTCCAAGATTATATAAAATTGTATTTTTTGTGAATAAACTATTCGTGCTTTAGAGCAAGTGGAAGATTATTAGGATTATGTTCTTAAAATATTAGAATTCTAATGTAGTTATTGAGACATTTAATTTTAATTAACAATAAATAGTTTGTTCTCACATGATGTATAATACATTTTTATAAACGGTTCACAAGCACGATAATATACATGATTTATGAGTTCTTTGGAGTTTGGTCTCTTGGGAACAAGATATTTAACCAAGATTTCTGTATGACTTGAAATGTTTATTACTTACATTATAGTGAAGTTGGACACTTTTGTAAAATAGTTGTAGTGCATTATAACTCTATTATCTAGAGTGACTTACCTTGGTCACTAACACACTAATCAGGTACTCCACCTAGTGACCAATGTAAGTCACTTTATATAATAGAGCTAATGCTCAACAACATATTTTATTAAAACACACAACTTCACTAAGTGTGAATGATAAATCTTTCAAGTCATAAAAAACTTATTCATTGCATCAGATACCCATTCAATGCATTCCAAATACACTAACACATTAATAAGGTACTACTCAAAGTAAGTACTCAACGTAATAGAGTTAATACACTACACTCTATTTAGTAAAGTGCCCAGTTTACTATATTGTGTAATAAATATTTCAAGTCATAAAGAACCACTGGTTAAAAATCCTGTCCCTAAGAGTCAAATTCCACAAGATTCATAAACCAAATATTATCATGCTCATGAACCGTCTACAAGAATTGTGGACGGTTTACAAGAATGTATCCCACATAGTATAAGAATAAATTATTTATTATTAATAAAAATTAAATATCCCAATAAATATGTCAGAATTTTTAATGCTTCAAAAGAAACAATCCTAAAAATCTCTCTCTGACCCTAAAGCATGAATAACTGTAATATATATATATATATAGTTATATATATTATGTCATTGGTTTCGTGTGTGAATCAGTAATCTTTCTTGTAAAAAAAGCATATATGTGTTAGAAAAAATCAACATGTGGAGCCACACATATATAAAATTAAATATGTTATCATATCTTTGAATAATCCTAATGAAAGTCATCTAATTAAAAAATTAAATTTCTAAGACTTATAGGTATAACTATCATGGAATTAATATATAGATACCGAAATGATATTTTTAATTTATTGAAGGGCTAAATTAAAAATATAAAAATTTATTAACTATACAGTTAATTAAAAGGGTTGTTGTCTTTAAATTACACAAGCAAGCCATCAACTCATGGATTTCCTTTTGAGTAGTTATCTCTTCAAAAGACAGTTCTAAAAGATTTTATGAATTTGAAAGATTGAATCCATCTCTTTCTCTTCAAATTAGCCATGAAACCTAGTAAGTCTTCCGCAATCAAAGTTCTCTATTTATTTCTCCTCATTGAAATAAACTAGTATACATATTTTAGATCAGGGTTTGATGAAATTCATCAAAACATGTTGTTCTTATGATTTATGGAATATAGCATATTTAGTTAAGCTTAATTTCAAACCCAACAAGTCTTATCATAGCCTCCCATTGTTGATTTCTTTGAGATATTGAATTTGTAGAATTAAGGAAAGTATGAAATTAAGGTACTAAGGATCTTAGAATTTGCGGATTTTGATCTTATGAAGTTTATAAGGAGAAATTGATATGAAAGTGTGATTATATTGTGTGAATTCGTATCTATGCTGAATTTCTTGAAGATTTTTGTTGTAAAATTATGATTTTTGATGAAAATTTTCACACATAAGGAATTTCGAGTGAGATATTTCTAGCACCATCCCTGCCGTTCATCAGGGCGTTTGATGCTTGTATATGTGTGTATTCATGCGAGTATTATCCGTCCCAAAGAAATGTGAATATTTGGCCGAATTACATACACATATGTGATGGTATAATTATAAGGTTTTACATACGAATAATAAATTCGATCCAAAGATAGATTTATTATTTGACATGAATTATTGTTAGTGTTTGATCACTACAACAATGATTATATTGAATTACATAAAAATATACTAAGTCAAATATTACATTGAATTACATAAAAATGTATTAAGTCAAATATTACATTGAATTACAAAAAAATGTACTAAGTCAAATATTACATTGAATTACATAAAAATGTACTAAGTCAAATATTACATTGCATTACATAAAAATGTACTAAGTCAAATATTACATTGAATTACATTAAAAATGTACGAGAAGGACAATTTCGACGGTTATATCCCTCTTGTCGACAAAGTCCACATTTACTATTGAGTACTTGGCACCTCCAATCCATCAATTATTTGAATTTGTTGATTGCTATGGTCGACTTTTAATATGAGCATATTTAGTTAATTCTTTGGTTCCGTTTGTAGTTAATATGACTACGATATTTGCAACCTTAACAACATTCACATTTCGACTGACATCAACTTTAAGGATTGCAAATTAAATATGTTGATTGTTCTTGGCTGCATGGATCGAGACCTTGCACTTAGGATGGAACCTGCCCCTATTATGGCTGAAGGTTCTTCTAATGCTAAGAAGAACTTTGGGAGGTGGGATCGCTCAAATATCATGAGTCTGATAATCATAAATTGCAGTATTTTGAAGGCATTCTAGGGTGCGGTAGTCGAAGGAACCAATACCAAAGAGTTCCTTGCTGAGGTTGAAAAGAATTTTGCTAAAATCGATAAGGTAAAAACAAGCACGCTTGATTTCCATGAATTATGTCTAACATTGCTTCAAAGCTTAAGGCACTCAAGCTCAAGCTGTTAGATGAGCTCATTTTATATTGTATGCTAGAGGAAGAGAAAAGGAAGCATGATAAGATAGAAATTGCTCATTTGGGTAGCAACTCTAAGGGCAAGGACAAAAGGAAAAAGAAAGACAAAGAAGCTACTAAAGGTTGTGTAGAAAAGAAATAATGTAAGGATAATGATAGTTGTTTCTTTTGTGGGAAGCATGGACATGTGAAGAAGGATTGTACCAAATATCACGCATGTCGTGTCAAGAAAGGCACGTCTCTTACTTTGGTTTGTTCTGAGATAAATTTGGCTTTAGGACCTAGAAACACTTGGTGGTTTGATTTTGTTGCCTATACTCTCATAAGTGTTTCTATGTAGGATTGCCCGAGATACCGAAATCAAATTGACGCTGAAAGATACATCTATGTGGGTGATGGAGGCTCAGTAGAAGTAGAGGCTATTGGGCATTATAAGTTGTTATTGAGAAATGTATTTTTTTGGATTTATTTGATTCTTATATTGTAACGTCGTTTAGACAGAATTCAGTATCTATTTCTATGTTTGACAAATTAGCATATGGTTGTTCATTTGGAAATAATCAGTTTAGTTTATCAATAAATTCAAACCAGTTGAAACTGGTTCTACTAATGATTATGATAACTCATTTTTGCTTGATGTTAATACCTCTTATAATGAAGCCTTGCATGCGGAATCACGAGGTGCTAAAAAAATTAATAAATATAATTCATCCACATTTGGCACAAAAACATAGGTCATATCTCCAAAACGAGAATTCATAGGCTTGTGTGAGATGCCATTTTAGAATCTCTTGATTTATCATAGCTAAATGTTTATGTTGAGTTTATCAAGAGAAAATAGACCAAGCAAAAGAAATTAAGTGCCAATAGAGTAATATACGTCTTATAATTGATTTATACAGGCACATGTGGGCAATTCCCTAAAGCTTCATGGAATAGTCAACAATATTTTATAACGTTCATAGATGACTACTCAAGATATGGCTACCTATTTCTTATTCATGATAAATCAGAGTCTTTGGATGTGTTCAAAATATTTAAGGCTGAAGTTGATAATCAACTCAACAAAAGGATTAAAAATGCCAGATATGACAATGGTGAATATTATAGTAGATCTAACAGTTTAGGAGAATAATATCCAGGGCCATTTGCCCAATTCCTAGAAGAATCTGGAATAGTCCAGTAATACACCATGGCATGTGCCCCTAGCAAGAATGAAGTTTCTTCGAGATGAAACAGAACCTATTAAGGACATGGTTATGAGTATGATTATTCATTATAACTTTCTAGAATCAGTCTGGGAAAATACACTAAAGAAAGCAACTTATATAATTAATATGGTAACAACTAAAGCGGTTGCCAAAACACCTTATGTGTATTGGACAGGCATAAAGCCTAGTCCAGAGCATTTTTACATTTGGGGATGGCCAAATGAAAGGAAATTGGACTCCAAAATAGTAAGTAGCTACTCTATTAGTTATTCTGAGCGATAAAAAGGCTACACATTCTATGATCCCACACTAAGGACTATTTTTTAAACGGGAATCGCACCATTTTTTCAGGATGCTGAGTTTGGGGGGGAATTAAAAGGAAGGGACATTGTCTTTGAGGTGGAATCATCTATGATTCCTCCTACAACCACTACTTCTAATAGTATGCAAGTTTTCATTCCTATTATTGATCCAGAAGTGGATCCAGAACTACAACAAGATAATGTTTAACAAACCCCAATTCAAGTTTATGTTAATGTTATAGAAGAACAACTCAACAACCTCAAGATGCAATGCCACCAAGGAGGTCCATGAGAGAAATGATAAGTGTTATTTGAGATGATTATGTGGTGGCTTAGCATTTTCAATCTCAAAAGCACCATTGCTCCTACCTTTCCAAGCCAATAGGATAGGTGAAATAAATTTCAATTTGGCATAAAAATGACATTTGACAAATTTATAAAACACCACGTTGTAATATAAGCATCCGCATTGTATCCTTGTATATAACCAACTAGCGCAAGTGCATCAATCTCAACATCCTCAGCCACAAGAAGTGCTCTCTTTTTCTACTTAGGATTCAACAACACATAAGTAATCAATGATATTGTATTCATTAGACATCAACATGAAAAAGAGAACCCATTGGATTAGAATTAATTACCTCAACTGTCAGCTCCAAAGAGACTAAAGATTAGATGCCAAAGATTAGATGCCAAAGAAAAAAACTATAAGAAAAAATCACTTCAGAATAAACTTAACAAATGAACCCCCTAGCAACAAGTGCATCAATCTCAACATCCCCGACCACAACAAGAAGTTCCCTCTTTTCTACTTAGGATTCAACAACATAGAAGTAATTAATGATATTGTATTCATTAGACATCAACATGAAAAAGAGTTGATATATGTTCTAGATTAGTTATAGGCATTTATATTTATAAGAACAATCACATGTAGGATTTAGACAAATTCATGAGATTATCCATTTCTTCTTTCTAGTCTAGAAGTACAAGTACATCTACGAACAAGTCATAGAACAAAAAAGAAAAAGCAAAAACACTAGAATACACCCTGAAGCAAACTATGTAGATCAATTCGCATAAGCAACATTTGAAGTTTTTTGAAAAATTTCAAACTTGTAATTTGGATTAGGCGACCTTTTCTTCCCCCAAAGCTCTTGCAATTTTTGCTAGCATTTCCAATCTCAAAAGAACCATTGCTCCTACCTTTCTTAGCCAATAGGATAGGTGAAATAAATTTTAATTTGGCATAAAAAGGACACTTGACAAATTTATAAAACACCACGTTGTAATATAAGCATCCGTGTTGTATCCTCGTATATAACCAACTAGCGCAAGTGCATCAATCTCAACATCCTCGGCCACAACAAGAAGTGCTCTCTTTTTCTACTCAGGATTCAACAACACATAAGTAATTAATGATATTGTATTCATTAGACATCAACATGAAAAAGAGAAACCCATTGGATTAGAATTAATTACCTTAACTGTCAGCTCCAAAGAGACTAAAGAGTAGACGCCAAAGAAAAAAGACTATAAGAAAAAATCACTTCAGAATAAACTTAACAAATGAACCCCCCTTCCACCCAAAAAAAACGCAGAGAAACAAAGGAAAATAGGGGGCAGATGATGAAAGGAAAACATACCTCCTAAATTGATACAAGTGATTGAACCATTTTTAAATGCTGAGAAAAAACCTCAAATGCCTGCAAAATCAATTCGAATATTGGTATCCAAACATGAAGCAGTAAAACCAAATCACACAAAAAAAACACGAGTGTTTTAAGATTAGGAAAAGAATTGTTCAAAAACATACAAGCTAAAATTAGCCAAAAAAGATACACAAAACATACACAAGGGCCATCGATCGTACTAAAATAAAACCAACCAAAACTTCACAGAGAAAACCTCCATCACAACCGACAAAAGAAAAGAGAGAAACAAAATTAACTTAGAAAGCCTCAAACACAGCATACCTGTGGACTTGCGAACTAAGAAGCAGAAACTCTATAAGCCGTCAGATGCTGAACGATCCATTCCTCACTGAACCTAACACCATTTTTATTTGCACACAATTAGTCATTTTCATTTACTTGTCTATTTCACACACTTAGCCATTTTTATTCACACACTTAGCCATTTTCATATATTGTTTCACTGACAAAGCTAAATTTCATCGTTAAAACCTTAGTATATATGGTATCTAGTGAATATTTTTATAACCTTTGGCTTTGAAAAGTAATTAATTATCAAATAATTAGATATTTCTTGTATTCTATCATATTGTGAGTTGCACGAGACAATATGAAGTATGTAAAAGTTTCAATGTTTATATATCAAATGTTTTTTGGCTATACTTTTACATGTTGAACGGTCAATTCCTCCATTACACCTCGAATTTCCAATAACTAAGAATTTTTTTATCGGTAATATAACTAAGAATCTTAATAATATGGAGAAAGAATCATAAGACTTTCGTCTCTTCAATCATAAGTCATGTTTTCCGCTTCACGCCGAGCAGAATTGAAGAGGATTGTTGCTCTCTGAATTTTGAATACAAATGTGTTTTAATATTTGAGGCAACTATAATTGAAGTACCAAGAGTTCACTTTAATCATCATAGTGAGACAAGACATTATATACTCAACTTTTTAGCAAACTTGTTGGAAATATGCATAAGAATAAGAGTATTAACTATTGAAACAATGACGCAAATTAAAGCATTTTGACCATGTAAACAATATAGTTATAGATTGTCTTACCAAGGCTATATATAGATCCTTCATATCTTAAGCAAAAACAAAAAGTTATGTATAAACTTACAACCATCATATCAGCTAATACTAGAATCAAAATGATAAACTTACAACCATCATATAAGCTAATACCAAAATCAGAATGATAAACTTACAGTTATCATATTAGTGATTACCAAAATCAGAATGATAAAATTTTATGTACCTTTTTTGTCACTTAGTCATTTTTAAACATTTAACCATTATACATATTTTGTATCTATAAAATGAGATGCCATAAGATTCATTACTAAAGTCAATTATTCATATTATATACTTTCAAAAAGACAATCTTAAGTAGCATAAAAAGTACAAATATAATAATTAACAGTTTAATGTATATCATTTCAACAAAGTGTTACATTATTCATTCGATCAACTTATAAAGAAATCTAACTTAAAAACTAACTTATCATTAAAATACACAAGTAACACTTGTTTCAATAAAAAAAGGGTAATGAATGCATAGAGTGAGTCTATTATGGAAACTACAACATTTTATGTTGATATATAGAAGTACTCCCAAAATGAATCTAAAAGCTGCCACCAGATTACTTCATTCTCATTCTTACTCCCTTCAACAAACATACAAGATCAAGCATCTATTAAAAATAAAACATCGATAGTCTATTGATGCCTAACAAGCGAGCCTTCTTGTATGAATAAAGTGAAGTGGTGTGATAGGAAAATAAATGCCTTCTTATATTTAAAGGAGCACATTTCCTTCTCCCTCAGTTTTAGATAGTGGGAAACTAGTCAGAATACATAGTAGAATAAGCTAGATAACTGCTAGTAAAGCTTTCTAGAAGACTTACCCCAGCATAAGCAGTTAGTTTAGGTAAGGTTGCTAGATTCCCTATACTTTCTGCATATACACTTGCATCATCAAAACAGCATTTTCGTGAGTTGAAAACTCTTTTATCATCTCCCTTTACCCTATATATTATGGACAACCCATTGATGATTATTTAGCCCTATACTAAAATGAGAACTATGAAATAACAGAAATCAGGAAACTACAACATGAACAAAAATCTTAAAAGTAAGGCAAATTATTGTAAATAAAGCTAGACATGAAACCGATAAACTGATCATAAAAGCAACCCGAATCGGGAATTGCATTCTACCTTCAGGGCAAACCGTTATGCTGAATGAAGTTTTTGATCATCATGAATGCATCTAAGAAGACTCCACGAAAACTGAATTCGGGCTTTAGGTGCTTGGTCGAGGCAACGATGACCTTCATGGTGTCGCCGACGACAATAACTCTAGGGCGAACTCACGGGGTCTAAGATAGAGATGATCATCATGAAGAGAGACATAGAGAGGCTTTGCTTGACAAGGGGTTGTTCACGAATAAAAACCCTAAATCATGTAGAGAGGAAACCGACGAACGTAGAGAAAGCCGACGATAGAGACAGTAGATGATAGAGAGATTCGACGACAGATAGAGTACTAGCAATGAAAGTAGAGAGGTCCGATGAAGAAAGATGGACGATGAGAGAGAGCTGCAAAGAAGAGAGAGAGAGAGAGAGCTGGACGAGTTTGGTGAGTTTGGGGATCCCTCGAAGGAAACTTGGGTGAAAATGAGATTTGTCAAAAAATTGGTAAAGCTTCTCAAGGAAGCTTGGGGTGAAAATATAATTAAAATTTTTTTTTATGAATCTTCCCAAGGAAGATTAGGGTGAAAATCAAATTTTTAAAACTTTTTGAAGTTTGTCAAGGAAGATTGGGGTAAAAAAGAATTTTTTATCCATCAAAGAGTTAAAAAATATTAAGTTCAAGAACATGGATAAATATTTTTGTGAGATGAGTTTAATGATGAACATAAAAATTGAGAATTAAAAGATTATCAACTGTAATTTTTAATTCAAACCCAAAATTAGTATTAGTTAGTAAATGGAGAGTCTGAGAATCTCCGAATCAATACAATTATAGCAATTTCTTTTTATAAAACACACTCATAACAACGATTAATAGAAAAAATTAGCTCAAAATATTTTAGCATCCCATTTATATTCACAACTACAGTGATAAATTGAATAAAGAAAACGTCTTTATTTTTTTCTTAGAAAACACCTCTGAACTTTTCATCTTATGCACGTCAGTTTTCTCCACACCCCTTCTTGCTACTTTTAGTTTTTTATTGTGTCTTTGGTTTTTTTTCTCTATGATTTCAAGTAGTTTTTCATACATCTAATTTGGAAATTGGAAATCTTCCAGAAAGAATAAATGATTAAATATCTCATGTCCACGTGCAACGTACGTGTTTTAAATCTAGTACTATATTAGAAGAAGTTTAAATTATTTATCATAAAGTATGGGTCACTAGGGAGCGGATCCAAGAAAAATTTTTAGGACGGGTACCATTGAAAAATTTAAGTTATGTACCCACTCCTTTTGACAAATAAAAAACTAGAACTTATACATCGATAATTCTACTGATAACTAGTAGTATCACGAATACTTGTAAAATATAATAATTGCGGTGAAAATGATATAATTAGTATTTGTGATTCAATAATTTGACTTCAAATTCTTTAATTGAAAAAATCATGTATGATTTATGTTGTGTAAGAGTTAATGTTTTTTTGATAAATTGCTTCAATTTATAAATATTTAATACCACTCAAATCTAAATAAAAAAGTTTTAAATATACATATTAATATAACATGAGTATTTCACTTTAAAATAATATTCAATCTTATTAATAAAAGGTTGTTTATTTAGTAAGTTAATTGTAAAGTATCAATTATTAAAGTGTAAAAGAAAAAACAAAAAAAATGAATTATTTTACATATATGAAAATATAGATGCCTTATAGCCAACGACAAAAAAATGTAAAAAAGAAATAGTGATGAAATATTTACATAAATGACTAACTAAGTAGTGTGAGCCACTTTAAATAAAGTAAAGAAAGATGAAAATGGCCCATTAGCTAATGAAGGAGGGGCAGAAAACACATTTTTACCTTAAAAGACCTATTGATTAAATAGACGACCCTGGCCTAGGGGGGCACGTGCCCCTCCTAGATCTTAGGTAAATTTGTCCCCGGGTCTACTTACCTCATCTTCATATAACATGATGCATGAGTTTACCTTTTAGTATTTTTTGATGTAGCTATCATTTTCTTGAGTTTTACTCTTCGAGGTACATTGTCTCTTCTTTAACAATTTTTTGAACTGCTTCATGAAATTGAACTAGATCTTCATCATTATCTTTCTCTTCTTCACCTGCAGTGATTTCATTGGATTTAAATGTCGTGCTCTCTTTTATCGTTGCACACTCTTCTCTTTCTTTGCATCTCATCTCGTACATTAACAACGTTCTCATGAGTTCTTCAAGTTAGAGCATGTTAAGATATTTAGCTTCTTGGATCGCAGTTACCTTACTTTCCCATTTTTTTGTAGACTTTTCAAGATTTTTCTAACAAGCTCCTCATTCGAGTAAGTTTTCACAAACGGTTTTAGAGTATTTATAATATTCATAAATTGAGAAAACATGTCACTTACACATTCTATGTATGACTATGCATCAACATGCTAACTTTAGAATCTTTTACTTCTTTTGTTCCCTCATGTGTTACTTTAAGCATATGCCAAATTTCTTTTATATAATTACACATGGAACTTCTATTAAATTAATTTCTATCTAATGCACAATATAATATGTTCATAGCTTGAGAATTTAAAGAAAGTTTGATTTATTATTCTTCATCAAATCAAATGATTTTGGAACATATGGACCATTTTCAACTATTTCCCATAATTCATAAACAAAAAATTGTAAATATATTCTCATTCTAGCCTTCCAATAATTAAAATCATTTCCATCAAGTAGAGGAGGTATAGAAATAGGTTGTCCTTGTTCATAAAAATTTTCACACAAATATGGCATCGCGCAAGATGGTGAAGTTTTACTAATTTGAGCTTCAAGCTTTAATATCAATTGTTGGATCGGCATGGCACCCTTAGAGCGGGTGTATGTTTTGTGATTTGAGTTTTAAGAACAAATAATCTCCAAAAATAATTATAATGAATCAATGCAAGCAAAATATATAAAATAGATTAAATAATCGTGCAATAATGTAAAGACGATAAGGGAAGAAGAATCGAATATAATGATTTTTACATGGTTTGGCACACCTTACCTACGTCCATGCTCTGAGACTATTCCTTGAAGATCAAACCTTTACAACTAATTAATTTCACGAGCATCAATCACGCTTCTCACCAATTGTTTCTACGGGCTACAACCACGCCTCTCACTTCCCTTTTATAAATTAAGAGATTACAATCAAAACTTTCTCAAATAATACATATACAAATTTTCTCACACAATATCATGAAGATTTCTTCTCATAAAGTATAGGAATTTTATGCTAAATTATTGTGTCTTCAAAGCTCTAAAGGACCTTGTATTTTTAGGTGTACAAAATATAACTGTTTGGGTCTTATAGCAGGGAACGAATGACCATTGACTTGACGGATCCACCACTGGTCCGTTAGAGATTACAAAATATAGCCGTTGAGAAAATACAGCAAGAAACGGATGACTACTGATGATGGGAGATGTCCTATTGGCTCCAGATTTCCTCTGACTTTTTTAGCATTTCCGAAATCTTGTAAAACAGATTTATAGGATTTTTTTGGAACCCTATAAAAACTCTTTCATATTCTTTTCATCACTTGACTTTAGTTTTCTCCAATTTTTTGCTACAAACACTTTTATCATTATATTCCAATATGCTTCAAATATCCTAGGAGCATTTTTTCAACGAAAACCGAGATCTTATGAATAGTTTCTTGATGTCTCGATATACTCCATACGCTTCGTGTGTACATCAATATTTGAAATTTCCTACAACTTGATTTAAAATGTTGGTCACACAAATATTTTGTTATCATCAAAATAGTCTCTATGAGATATAGAGTCAACAAAAAAATCATAAAAATATCAAACAGCTATAGATAGACATTTACTTAATCTTTAAATACATATAATTAAGTATTCTTATTTTACAATGAAGCCTCTTCATCTTCCCTAATTCTTCTTCAATAATAATTATATCACTTCATTTTTCACGTCTTTATATAAATCTTTCTACATCAAAGTCTTCATTGTCATTCCTTACTCCACTTGTCTATTTCATCTAGAAAGTCTGCACATTGAAGATTGTCTTTCTATGGACATACAAACCACGATCAAGTTTCTTTTAATTAGATAATGAGAATTGTAGATATTATTGATTTGCTAGATCATGCCTTTTACCTTTTAGAGTAAATCTCCCTAGCAATAGAGTTTTTCGAATATTGTAGACTCATTATTCAAATTGATGGAGTATTTTTATATGGCAAGTATAAGCATAAGTTGTTAATTGACACATCAGTTGATTCAAATGGATGTAGTTTTCCAATTGCATATGCTATAGTTGATGATGAATCATAGATAGTTGGTCATGCTTTCTGCATTGCTTGAGGCGTTATGTTACGCAGAGGGGGAGACTAATGTTAATTTATGACCGACATAATTAACAAGTTGGGTGGTTAGAACCATTAACCCATCATCGATATTGTTTGAGACATGTTGCTAGTAATTACAATGACATATACAAGAACAAGACTATGAAAAATTTAGTCTTTAGAGTGGGAACGCAACATCAACAATGAAAATTTGAACTATACATGGATGAATTGAAGAAAATAAACAGTCAGTGTGTGCAGTTCTTGATAATATAAAAAAAAAAAAGAAAAATGGGCTCAAGCATTCGATGGTGGATATCGATATAGTTGGATGACAACAAATATTGCAGAATGCATATACAATGTACTTAATAGAGCTCAAATGTTACCTGCTAGGCATTGGTTGAGCTTACATTTTATTGCAATATGAGCTGGTTTGAAAAGTAGAGAAGTGAAGCTAGAGATGCCTTACTACAAGGTGAATTGTTTACTACTTATGTTGTTGATAAGATACAAAGTTGGGAATAAGCAAGGGTTAGTTTACATTCTATCATAATTTTTATCATGCTAATGAATTGTTCGAGGTCACAATTGGAACGCATGACCTTTGCTGTATGTGCAGATGCTAGTATTGATAGTTCACAATTCATTGAACATTATTACCGGATATCAACGCTTGTCGAGTGTTGTAAGCCACAGTTCAAGCCTCTTCCACATGAACATTATTGAGAAATACCTAACATTCCAATAGTGCACCCTGATACAACTAGGACATGGGAGAAAGGTAGACCCAAGTCATCACGTATATGAAATGCGATGGATAGGCGAGAACTAAGTACTCAGAGTAAATGTGGGATTTGTAGACAAGAAGGACATAATCGTCAAAATTGTCCTTCTCGTAATGGAGGACAATCTTCGAATGCCTCATAACCTTTGATGCACTTATTTTACTTTACGTATTTCATTAATATTTTTTACTTGATATATTTCATTATCACGACCATGTATTTCATTCAAGATTTTATATTTCATATTGATGTAATGTGAAGTACTATTTTAGAGGTAATATGATGTAATATTTGAATTACATTCACTCTTTAAATAGAAAGTCTAGACTTAGTTTTGATGTAATATTTGAATATTTGAATTATATGCAGTTGACCATGACTTTCATTTTAAGGATATTGAGGTAACATCATGGAACATGAACCACGAGATAGCTTAATATTATATTTACATGATCAACATAGATCCCAACATATTTGGAATGATGAGGATTCTCGCGTTTTATATTGTCATTATCATACTGTAGTTATACAACAGACTATGACACTACATAGACGTATTATTCCATATTTGGTACATGCTGCATTTTATGGAGTTGCGAGGGTTGGTTTATCACCCTTGACTTGCATTTGATCACATCGTTTGTGTGAGATGGTGTCCTGAAACACATATATTTCATATGACACGTGGTGAGTCTACCGTTACTCTACAAGATGTGCACATATAATTAGGGCTCAATTGATGGGATGACAGTCACGTGTACTACACATCTTGACTAGCCAAGAATATGTGAAGATTTGTGAGGTTTTCGACCAAGCCAACATGATTTACAGGGATCATATTTAAATATGTCATATTTGACTGCACTTTTTCCCCATTAGGTGATAATGATGACGAGCTTTGTGTGCAGCGTATGCACGTGTTTATATTATGTAACTTATTATAGGTACTCTTTTTTTATAAGTCAAACACTAAGGAGCACTAATGTTTTTGCCTCTACTAGAGGGCTTTACTGAGGCTGATCAATATAGTTGAGGTAGTGCATGTCTAGTATGGTTGTATAGGGAGATGTGCAAAGCAAGCTATAAGGACACTACTGATAATGCTGGCCCACTAGTATCACTATAATTATGGGCATGAAACAGGTTCCCTCATTTTGCACCATTGAGGTTGCAACGAGCGAGACACGATAATGTCTGGGAAGATGGGCTTCCGTTGCCACCTCCGCCATTGGATATATGGTAATTTGTAAGTTATCATTTATATGCATATGACTGCGCATTTTATCTCATATATGGAGATATATTTTTAGTCTCACAAACCTCTAACCATGTTCTTGAAGTGTATATATTTACGTTAGACATAAAAACTCCAGACCAGCTAACACTATTTTATATTATGTGAATGCAATTCTCAGATTTTGTCATATTATTTATAATATGCTTTTTATAGGTTATATGATAATAACCTTATGATCCACTTACTTCCTGATATTACATTATGCACAAAGCGGAATGGCATCGACTCGATCATGTTTTAAGATAATCTGGTATGATTCAATGTGTATCCTAGCCATGGAAAACCCAAAGACAGTTGTATGAGATCAGTTTAAGGGGGAGACATGAATTACATTGGGGAATCTAACATTAGGCATACATTCAGAGATGGGTTGAGCGTAGAACACACATTGCTGATGGGGGAGTGGATGAAAATGGGTATGATAACTCATACATGCTATGGTATTAGAGAATCATACGACGATACATAACTCAACATGAAACCTTATATGACTTAATGATATTTTTTCAACAATTTATGCAATCAATAGGTTTAGGGTTATTTAAAAAAAACCTATTTAACACTCTTTTTCTATGCAGACGGACAACTTAGACAATATTAATAACTTGACACTAAACAGTGTTGAGTCATCTTGGATAATGCCTTAGATACGTAATGTGTGCGAGACAACAATACATGCAATAAAACAAGCGAATGAGGCTTATCAAACTCCATTGTCTAGAAGACATTCAATACACATTTTATCTGAAAGAAGTCAGCAAGATTCACATATGCCTCGACACGAACCATATATGTCTCAACAAGAGCCATACACGTTGCAAGTCTTTTATACATTTGGAGATGAGTTAGTGACTCAACTTGGTTCTACTTATGAACCATGTCATCAACTCAACGATGTAGAGGACGAGGTGTAGCTCCCAGAAGAGGAGGTTAAAGACGTGCCCGAACTTATAAGATACGCCTATTGTGGAAGATGCTCCTATTGTGAAGGAAGATACACCTTTTGTGGCTACTGAATATGTAAATGATGAAGAATGTGCTAATGAAGAACGTGCTAATGAAGAAGACAATACAATCATATGTAAGATGCCCCAAAAAAATTATAAGACGACCAGCGTGTGGAACATGATTGACTTATTTGATACTTTTTAGTCTTAGTATTGTGTGGCAAACATTTTCAGAATAATGTTTAATATATTTATAATGATCTTTCTAATCATATAAGATTTGTAATGGTCTTTTGATCATATTGGAGTTGTAATGGTTCTTTTGATCATATTGGAGTTGTAATGCACTTTTGAATCATATTTTGCTCTTTATGTTTTATGTTTTGCTAAAACCATAAGTTGTTTATTATTTCTATTTTTTAGATATAAGATTATAAGATATTTTGCAAACTGATTTATGGTTTCTGCAGGTTTGGTTTTATCGTTATGTATGTTTAAACTGAGTAAAGTATGAAAGATGTGAATGAAAATGAAGTAACACTGAATCATCTTTGCAAAAGACGATTTGAGTGAACATGCAAAAGAAGATTTCAAAGGCAAGAGAATTTTTTCAAAAGATGATTTCATACCTGGCACAATCAACCTTAGTTTTAGAATATTTTTCAGAAGCAGCTTAGTTTTAGAATTTTTTTTAAATGTCTTATTTGTGTAAAAAAAACCCGGTATTCTATACGGGAGTTCAGTCCGGGTTGGTTTATTTGCATGTCCCAATGTCTGAAACACTATCAGCTTATGCTTGTCCCAGGTATCGGTCACTGGAGGAAGAAATTTGCTCTCTCTCTCTATCTCTCTGTCTCTCTCTCTCTGTCTCTCTCTCAATCAATCAATCAACGACGGAAATGGCAGAACAGGGTCCGGCGAGGAAGGAAGGATTGGAGGTGATGGTGAATGAAGAAGACGACGAACACGACTCCAAGGAGAGAGTGCTCCAGAAATACTTTCTTCAGGAATGGACGCTCGTCAAGTCCCTTCTCGATGACATTGTTTCAAATGGACAAGTTTCCGATCCCTCCTCTGTACACCGAATTCGATCCATCGTACTCTCTCTCTCCCTCTCTATCTATCTATCTATCTCTGTGTGTGTTTTGAATTGGTGTCTTTTATTAAGAATTAGTTAGTGCATTTGAAAGATTAATGTTTAAATTGGTTTTGCATATTGGTATTTATTTTGAGTGATTCTTTAGAGCCAGCAGCCACCTTTGTGAATAGACCAATTTAAAGTAATGGTGAAACAGTATTTTTTTCCTCGTCATGATTTTCTTGTTTATGCCTGCAGTATTTGCTAACACGAACTGGGTTTCCATATGGGAATTGCGTTGAAGACTTATTTGCTTTTTTGTGTTTTAGGTATGTCGGTTTATCCTTGGATAAGTTTCGGTAATTTAAAATTTCTAGAAACTTAGTTCTAAAGTGGAATGTAGTCATGCATCCAACAAAAGAAGAAAAAGTCCCTAATAGGAATTTAATATTCAAATACTAAATAATAAATATGCATCGTTCTGTTTCAATAAAGTAGATATGAGCAGTCATCTTGAGATGAAATAATGTTGTGTGAGATGAAATAAGCTATGCCGTGGAAATACTTTCTCATTAACCATGTAGAACTTATCCGTAAAATATGGGAAGAAAACATACGACTCTTACCAGAAACTATAACTGGTTTTAGACCTGTTCATATTTTATTGGATTTTTCTTGCATGATCTTTATCATTGTTGTGATGTCTTCCAACTGTTTATAGTACTTTGTGTTTCTCTGTTTATTGTACAGAGAGATTACAATTTTCATATCTTGGGCAATTTCTTGTCATGCAGATGGACAAATATCAGGAACAGGGTCAACTGTTAGAGCCTTACCTGGAGAGCATGGTTTCTCCGTTGATGTTTCTTATTCGTTCGAAAACAATTGAATTAGGTGTAGCATCAGATGAAATACTTGAAGTAATCAAGCCAATATGCATCATTTTGTACACTCTGGTTACAGTTTGCGGATACAAGGCTGTCATTAAGTTCTTCCCCCATCAGGTATCTGATTTGGAACTCGCTGCATCACTCTTGGAGAAGTGCCATAAAACAAACTCAGTGACATCACTGCGCCAGGAAAGTACAGGAGAGATGGAGGCTAAATGTGTTATGCTTCTGTGGCTTTCCATACTTGTGTTGGTTCCGTTTGATTTCTCTACTGTTGACACTAGTATCACTAACAACAGTAATCTATGTAAACTTGAGCCAACTCCCCTGGTATTAAGAATAATAGGATTCTGTAAAGATTATATTTCAAATGCGGGGCCTATGCGCACTATAGCTGGACTACTCCTCGCAAGGCTTTTGACGCGCCCGGATATGCCAAAGGCCTTTACCAGGTTCCCATCTATATTACTAATAAAAAAATCACGTCACAATTTATATGCACACAATTTATATTCGGCTAATTCTCATGCTGGTTGTCTTTTTATAATATGGATCGTGAGATTATTTCACTGAAAGCTGGCCTTAATGCATATCATCATTAAACAAAAAAGTTATCGTTTATTTGTCTAGTTACTCTAAATCATGACAGAACGATGGTATTTTGTTTCGCGTCCTCCCTTTTTTGTCTTCTTGCAACTTTGGTAAGTTTGTTGAGGGGCTATTCCAAAGACCATTGGAGACACTTAATACACAATTCATCGAGCCCCACCTTTCTGGAACTCGGTATACCGAAGAAAAATAGGGAAGATCGAACTCATCTTAGGCACAAATCACGACTAGTGTTTGGACCTATACCGACCCTTTTATCTATCTTCTTATTATTTTTTGTTTGTGGATTGTATTGGTGAGCTTATTTTGGTTTTCTCAAATCCTCCTGTTGCGTTACCATGAATTTAACATCCCTCTCTCTAAGGGATGAGATAGGAAAGCGTCGACTATACTCATATTAGAGTAATTCCGGCTATTGGGATTGATTTCTGGGGAGGACAGCCCATTATTGGAAAAAAAAACTCACTGTTTCTCTCTAAAGAAGGACATATATGGTGTGGGCATTTCTGGTACTTGTGAGAATATATTTTTGTACAGAACCGTACTTTGATCTTTTAGTTATTGTACTGGTTAATGTATATGTTTCCCTTATCTGTAAATGAGTAAGATATGTGTGTGTGTAAACATGTTTTTCCACTGTCTGTTTCTTTTACATGCTGTTAGATTTCAAGTCACTTTGTTTACTGAAGCTTAAATATTTTTAATAATAATTTCTTATAGCTTTATTGATTGGACGCATGAAGCCCTATTTGCTGTTACAGAGGATGTCATGGATCATTTTCGGTTGCTTGGTGCTGTGGAATCACTAGCTGCCCTTTTAAAGGTCTGTGTTGGGTGCTTTTCAGTCCATGTTATAACCTGTAATAAAGAGTACAATATTGTAATGCTTCTAATGTTTATATGAAAGTGGAGGCGTTACCATAGAATAAAGATGATGGCTTATGGACCATGGCTTATGGACCAGTACGTGAACTGTGAAAGAGAGTTAACTGTAATTATGCACTACAATATTATATCTGTTACCGAAGAAAAACTGTGAAAGAGAGCAAAGAGATTTGGATGAAGGGAGAAGATAGTGGACGTTTATGGGGTTGATAGTACATGGGAAAGATTCTCTCCTGATGGATGGATATAAGAAGGAAGTAACTGAGATTAACAAGTTAGGTAGTCCAGTTCTAGGTGGGATGTAGCCTGAAGGCGTCCAACTGTGATCATCAACTGATATAGTTTTGCTGTAGTCATCGTGCTGATAAAGTATGGGTTAAAATTGTTATTTGCGGGCATATTTTGTAGCAAACTTTACTTACATAGTTCTTGCGTGTTGATATGTGAAGCAATGATACTAACTAAAAGATCTGGAATCAGTAAATTTAATATATTGACCTTGTTGGTTATTCAATGAGGCTCACCCTATAAGCCTGCTTTAGCTTCAGATCGGAAAAAGTAAAGGGATATCGTATCTCTCAATTGTTAGAAAGTTGTTAAGGGGCTGCTTGAGCAATCTTCTTCATCATGGAAATCATAACAGCTTGAGCAGTCTTGTCTGTTTCATGTTTCATCTTCGCTCCCTGTTTTTTATGCGATGAACAATATATGAAAGCAAAGACGTAGTTCAAGGTATTTCTCATGAACAAAAACAGACATAGCTCAAGAAAGAGGGCTAGATGTTCTCTAAAAGGTATAAAAATATAATTAGAATATGAAATTAACAGATAAGAGAGAAAAATAGGAAATCTTCTTAGCTGTTTATTTACATTCCGTTTCTCGACAGGCTGGATGTTTTTACGGCCTGTCTTCTAAAGGTTAGTGTTTTTATGTTAATATGTAGCAAAAGTGTTCCATATTGTAAAGACAGTGTGGTTGATTACATCTAGCTCTTGTATTTGCATCTCTGACCACTTATATGCTTTCTGTAAAGACAGGCTGGTGATAGAAAACTTTTGCTTGATGTGGTGACTATTGTTTGGAATGACACATCGACACTGATCAAGTCGAGTATAGCAGCTCAAAGTCCTTTACTTCGCAAGTTTTTATTAAAGTTAACGCAACGGATTGCACTTACTTGCCTGCCACATCGTTCACCTTCTTGGCGCTATATGGTTAGCATCTCCCTTCTCTTTTTCTAGAGCATCTCCATCAGTTTCTTTACCCAATGTTTAAAAAGGCTAAAAATGGCTTTAAGACGTTTTACTTTAAAGACGCGAGGCGTAAGCCTCAAGGCGTTCAGAGGCGTAAGCCTTAATTTAAAGTAAAATGAAAGTAAAAAGTCATAAATGACTGCATAATCAAACAAATTTACATTAAGCAATGTAATACTAATCATCATAGTCATAATAAATAACCTCAAAATTATGAAGTCTAAGATAAAGTCTATTATTATTATTATTATTTGGTTAATAAAAAGTCTATTATTTCTTTTTTGAATATTATGCTAGAAAAAATTCTTAAGAAAGAAAACTATCACATTAGTTTCATAACTGAAGGGTGTGATTATGTTATATATCCTTCTAAATGATACTTTACACTATGTTAATAGTTTAAATGATTTTGTGATTTAAGAATGCTGTCATTAAAGTTATCAAGTTGTGTTGCTTAATGACTGGGTGTTTTAAAGGACAATTGAACGAGGAAAAAAAGTATCTATAAAAATATATAATTCGTGGAATAAATTTTTTACTTTTTTCATCCGTGGATCAAAGGTAAACTTACATAGTTTGGAAGAGAAGGAAAATAGCTCAGGTCCCAAGAAATAGTAAAATAAAAGAAGAAAACATAAGAGCAATTGAGGCTTATGCCTTGGGAGCCTCAAGACGTTAGGCTGAGCCTCTCCATAGAGAGGCGTAAGCCTCTTTCTTTTACCTCGAGGCTTAAGTATTGAGTAAGCCTCTTTCTTTTACCTCGCGGCCTAAGTATTGAGGCACTTTTCTATAGCCTCAAATTGAGGTGAGCCTCAATAGCTTTTTTAAACATTGTCTTAAGCCTCAATAGCTTTTTTAAACATTGTCTCTACCATATATGGTTACTTGCCTTTCATACTCTTTTCTTTATGGTAGAAGTAATAATAATATAATATAAACGAAAAACCCCTTAGGACTATTAAAAAAGCTGGACTCAAGAGGAGTCTAGAGCAAACAACCACTCTTTACAAGAAAGAACAAAGGAATTGATAACAGAGACAAAAGGAGCATGAGGGTCATCAAAAACATGTTTCTCTCTCATGCCAAATGGTTCAAAAGAGACATAAAGGGATGATCCTCCATAAATGATTCCTCTATCAGCCCATGCCCTAAAAAATTCCAGCCAAGGAGAAACCCCTTGGTTGTCGCCGGAGAAGTCCACGATAGCTAACAAGAACACTGCACCACATCCGATGAGCAAACATGCAATTTAAAAACAAGTGATTGTAGTTCTCCTCTGCCTTTTTGCACATATAGCATCTGTTGTCCAACTGAAAACCTCTTCTATTTAGCTTATCAGTAGTTGGGTTAGTCTTAAACGTTGTAGACCAACATAAAAAAGAAAATCTAGGGGAAGTTCCGGTTTTCCACACATTCATCTTCAGGAAAATCAGGGAGATGAAAGGTTTTGGGCTTTGTAATAAGACTTCACAGAGAACGTGCCACTCTTAGAGTGATATAAGTTTTATGAAATTTAATTCCAGTTTAGCTTCCTTCTCACCTTATCATTGTTGTAGGTGCTGACAAAAATATTTACTATAATTTGAGCATGGTCATTATCTGCTCTCTAAGATAAGACAAATTCGTGACGCTAGTTAATATTAGATGCTAATGGAAAATGAGTTGCTTCAATGGTACATTGAAGCAGGAAAGCGGGTGGGATATAGGAATGGAAAGAAAGATTGAGATTGATGCAACAAAAACATAAATTTAAGTAAATGGAAAGATAAATCCTGTAGAATCCACTACAGGGATCTGTAGATCCACTACAGAACCTAGGAATAATACTTTTCTCTTTTTACCTATAAAAACGAACTCATATTTTTACTTGAAGAATAAAAAAGGAAAAAAATACACTTTTGATATCTTTTATACTTTGGGGTCAGTTCCCCTTTAGATCCCAATCTTCAAAAAGTTTTAAACTAGACCTCAAGTTTACACAACCGTCTCAATTTAAACCTTTCTTCCAACTCCAACTTTCATGAAGACATTATGACAGAATTGGACAGAAGGTCTAGTTGAGATGTTTGCGTAAATTTGATATCAAGTTTGAAATTTTTTTATGTCGGGTTTGAAGTGGAACAGACCCCAAAGTATAGGGGACAAGAGTGTATTTTTCCCCTTAAATTAATTATCTAGTTCACGCGCGCACACACATATATATTAGGTAAATAGAGTTGGGAACATACAAATGTTCTTTAATACAATACCCTCAATCAATGTTTCAGTTCAAGCAAATTAGAAACCAGCGAAAGAAGAGGGTAAATATAAATAACTAATTTAAATAATATTGTTCTCTATATATCAATTATATTTGAAAACAATGGAAAATATTCTCCGTATGCAATTTCTTTTCACTTCCAAAAGTTCTTATAATCAAGTATTGAAACAACCATGAAGTTGTCTTGTAACTTAACTGGTCATGTCTTGGGTCTGATCTCTAAAGATCGCTAGTTTGATCCACATTCATGGCCACTCTGGATTTATCTGGCAAACGTTGTGCTTGTGGTCCGAGTTGCACTAGTTGGGCGCAAACTTGGATGCCTGCATTATTCGAAAAATAAAAGTACCAAATCTTTGTCTTAATAAATCATTAAGTACTGGATATTTACTCTCTCGAGGAATATGTCTACGTATGGCTTTTGTAACTATGAAATAAGTTATTGATTTTTCTCCTCCGAGTTCTTTATTTTCTTGTGCCAATGACTTACAAAATAGAGGTAAAAATTGGAGATTCATAACAAATGCATATATACTTTTGGGAAAAATACACTTTTGACCCCTATACTTTGGCGTCAGTTCCATTTTAGACCCCATACTTTATAAAGTTTAAAACTAGATCTCAGATTTACACGTCTCAAATTAGACATTCCGACCAACTCCTAAAGGTATTTTTCCCAATATTTAGGGAACCTAAAATATTTAGGAAATAACTAATATCTAATAAATCTAAAATATTAAAAATGAAATATATAATTTTAATTTTTTCGTGTTCTTCCACAATTTCCAACCATATTAAAATAAGTAAAAGTAATGTTTTAATTAGATCGGAATTAAGTTTCTTTTGATAAAGTTTCCTAACTAGTTTAATTCCTAAAATTAGTTTCTTTTGCTTCAAGCAAAAGTAGGGTCTTTTATTTCCTAATTTTAAGGGTTGGGTTTTACTAAGTCAAGCTTATGAATTGGATAATAGTTTAATGAAATGTTCACAGCAGACTTTTTGTTTATCGAGGCTTGTGGATTCAAATTCTCAACTCTAGGTGGATTTCTAAGTTCTGTAGTGGATTCTACAGATCGATGTAGTAGATTCTACAGGTTTTATCTTTTCATTTCCTCAATTTTATGCATTTATTGCATCAAATCTCAAACTTTCCTTCAATTTCTATATCCCACTCATTTTCCTGCACATTCAAGCACTTCATTGCATGGGGAGGATAATAAAACTCCCTTGTTGAAGCCTCATGAAACTAGTTATGACTTGAAGACTATTTGTAATTTGGTTTCAAGCATAGATTTTGCCGATGGAGAGATTGATTGGGATGTGGTGGATTCAGGAATATTGGTATGGCGGACAGTTATTAATGGTGCGAGTATGTGCAGTGGAGCATGTTTACTTTTATAACTGACCCTTCCTGGCCAATATTTTTGCTTGATTACTTAAATATTAAGATGATTCTTCGTGTCAATCTATTCAATGGCTTGCCAATTGTTTTTGTTGTGCTACTTTTCATAATGTTACCTAAAGTTATATGTGGCAATGCAAGATAACTTTTTTTTATTAAATTATACTTCCCCAAAAAGAACACTGCTTTGATGGTATTATTTTACCTTATGCCTTTCCAAGCAGAGTCGAACCAGATCCCTTGCAGAGAATATACATTCTACTGGTTGTTCAGAAAATCATAAATTCAATGGGGGTGTCTTTGAATCTTCCAAGTCAGTGGAAAACTCAACCAACCTGGAGGATGATGATATGGATGTGCCTGAAATTGTAGAAGAGATTATTGAGATTCTGCTTAGTGGATTGAGAGACACGGTATGTTAGAAGGGTGAGAGATTCTTGATGAACTTTATACCTTTGAAGTAAGTAGATGAATGGTGATTTCTTAAAATTTTGAATTTAATTAATTGGCCAAGCCGTAATGGTTGTGTTACTGCTTACCTGATATTATGCTCTTCCTCAACTGTATACCTTGAGTGAGCCTTTGTGCTTGAGGGCAGAGTTTAGTTTCTTTTGAACAAGTGCATTGATTGAATTTACCAAATTTGTTTCTACTGCTGACATAATGTTGACAATATTAGTGGTGTTTCAGGACACTGTTGTCAGATGGTCTGCTGCAAAAGGTATAGGGCGCATAACTTCACGCCTTACGTCTGCACTTTCTGAAGAGGTCCTGTCCTCTATCTTGGAACTGTTTTCCCCGGGCGAGGTATTGCAGTTGCTTTGTTCTTTCATCTCTTCCTCTATCCGCTTTATGTTTAATTGTTTAGAGTGGCCAGGATATGCTAGTAAACAGCAGAAATTCCATTCGTTTCGTTTTCACTTTCTGCACTTTCCCTTATGTTCTGATGGGATTCTGAGTGGGTGGAAATGTTTGTTTTGCAGGGTGATGGTTCATGGCATGGAGGTTGTTTAGCATTGGCTGAGTTGGCACGTAGAGGATTACTCTTACCTGTCAGTCTTCCGAAAGTTGTACCAGTTGTTGTGAAGGTTGTATTTACTCTATGCTTACACCTTTCTGCCTTTTAACAAATTTAAAATATTAAAATAGTAGTATCCTTGGGAGTTGGGAGTTTTTTTTGAACTAATCAAGACTAAATGTTATTTCTCTTTGATTAACTAAACAAATTGATATACTCGACATTTGATGTGATATCACATTTCTTTTAAAGTTTGATGCACTTTTCACTTTCGTCTTATTTTCAATAAGATACCATGAACTAGTACTTCGTGTGCAATGCAATGTGATTTCACTTTTATATGCTCTGATGTGAGTAGCTCCATTATAAATCTCTGTTGTTTTCTCCTCTGAGCTAGCATTATAAAAATTAACGATTTTAATAGACGAGTCAAGAGAGTTTATGCAAGTTATTATTTTGTAGTCAAGGAAAGGGCTGTTAATAAGTCAATAATTATATGAAAGGAACCTGTAGTTGTGTCTTTTCAAACAGAAATATCTTCTCCTAACTGAAATAGTTTTCATGTCTTCATACCTAAGTCCCATAATGCCCTCCTTGTTTCAGTGTCCTTCGTCACCATTTATATATTGGTAATACACATGACTAATTTTTGCTTAAGAATCACAAGCAAACTCCCCTGTGTTGGGCTTAGTTGTTAATAACATTTTCGTTCTAATCAAACCTGTATCTATCTTTTCGAGGCTTAGTTCTTTTATAAGGTACAGTTTTTACTGATAAGAAATTCAGCAGATGAACTTGTGGTCTGTATGAGATTTCTATTGCATGACTAAGATGACCTTTTTTTAGGCACTACATTATGATATTCGAAGAGGTCCACATAGTGTTGGATCTCATGTACGTGATGCCGCCGCCTACGTCTGTTGGGCTTTTGGCCGTGCATATTATTACACAGATATGAGAGATATCCTGGAACAGTTTGCTCCACATCTTTTGACAGTGGCTTGCTATGACCGTGAGGTGTGAACACTTCATTCACATTTTCTTTTGTGATTGTAGTAAATCCTTCCATGACATTATATTTTCTTGTTTCATATGCGAAGCCTTTTCATATCTGCTGCTTAGGTTAACTGTAGAAGAGCGGCTGCAGCAGCTTTTCAGGAAAATATTGGAAGACAAGGGAGTTATCCACATGGCATTGACATAGTGAATACTGCTGATTATTTTTCACTTTCTTCTCGAGGAACTTCATATCTTAATGTTGCTGTTTCTATAGCTCAATATGAGGGGTATCTTTTACCATTTATCGACGAACTTCTCTACAACAAGATATCTCACTGGGTACTTTATAAAATTGTCTTTTCTGAATTTCATCTCTTTAACACTACCACTTTTTAATTAAAATCCTGTAAAGTTTATTTTTCATTTAATGTTTGCACATCTAGTGACAATGTATTTCCATTTGGTGGCATTGATAAAATTGTCTTTTTTTGAAATTTTTATCTCTACAATACTACCAGTTCTAGTTAGTTAAAATCATGTATTTTCATCTCTACAATACCACCAGTTCTAGTTAGTTAAAATCATGTAATGATTATTTATCATTTAATATTTGGGCATCTAGTTACGATGTATGTCCATAATGGTGGCCTTGATATTTCCAGAACCAATATTGTTAAAACTTAACTGTATTTTTCTTCTCATCCATTCTTTTGGGTCTTTGTATGTTTGAAAGCTCTGATAATTAATTGTTGATGTGTTCCTTTTGTTAGTGAAGGGCTAGCTGATAATAAATTGTTGATGTGTCCTAGGATAAAGGACTGAGAGAACTTGCTGCTGATGGACTTGCTACTCTTGTTAAATATAATCCTGAATATTTTGCTGGCTGTGTTGTGGAGAAGTTAATTCCCTGTACTCTCTCTTCTGATTTGTGCATGCGCCATGGTGCAACCTTGGCAGTGGGGGAAGTTGTTTTATCTCTTCATCAATGTGACCATATTCTTCAATCTGGTTAGTACTCTACCCTTGTCATACCTCCATTCCCCCAGACATTCTCTCTTCACATCTTGTTTTAATGAAGGGGTACAGGTTGAGTCCTAAGAGACCTGACCATAATGCCTTTAGATCTCCTGTTTGCTTTCCATTTGATGGAAGTGTTATGTGTAAGGATGCCATTATGGTCTTAAACTAAATGGTTGAGAATTTCTTTTGAAACAGTGTAAAAACTGTGTAACTGTGCATTGTAGAAATGTTTCAATGCATACATTGAACCGATTTACTTAATAAAATTTAATAAAAATATTAAATATTAACCTTATTAAAATTATTTATTAAGTTTAATTAATTAATACTTAATAGTTAATAATTAAATAAGAGACTTTTGAATTTCCTGTATTTATTTTAGACATGAATTTTTTAACTTTGACTTTTTATCTTTTTGTATTTATTTTAGACAAAGGCTCCTCCAAGATGTAGTTTTTTAGCTTGGACAAGACTGTGGAATGCAAATCTTACTATGGACCTTCTCAAGCAAAGGGGTAGTCCTATGTCTAATAGATGCCCGTAGTGTAGAAGTGAGGAGGAATTGAATGACCACCCTTTCCTTCATTGTACTTTTTGCGGACGCTTTGGTACTCCGTTTTGGGCTCTTTAGAGGTTCATTGGGTTATTCCGGGTTATCCGCTTAGTTTTCTTTTGTATATATGGAAGCACGCTCATTGTTCCGCTATCAACCCGTCCTTTTGGGCTATTATTCCGTTTGCTATTTTTTGGAGTATTAGGGGTGAAAGAAATTCTAGCATTTTTTAGGGGTTAGAGAATTCATTTTGTATGGTTCTCATGTCTATTCCCAAATGTCGTTTAGAGTGGCTTGGTTGTTTGTTCACAGGTTTTGTTGTTGGAAAACCTGGGTAGAATCTTTACTCTTACGTTTTCATCCTCTAACCTTTAGAGCTGTAAATCCTCTTTGGGGCTTTTTGTGAGCAATACATATTTTTCTTTTTACCGATAAAAAAATAGCTTTAATTGTAAAAGAACTTTTTTATCATATCTACTTTAATGCAAATAAAACAATAAGTTGAATTTGCTAACTTAGAACCCTTTTGATATTTCCATCTAGTGTAAATAGTTTTGAACCATGCAACACAATAGAATATTATACATATTTAAATATTATACTACTTGCACCGCATATGCTATGTAACTAGTAAATTAAAAGTTGGACAAATTATAATTTCCAAAGAAGAGTTGTAGGAGTGGGTCAAATTCAAATGGGACAAATTATAAATTTAAGTCTGGGGTTGTTTTCCATTTTTTGAGAAGCAAATTCTGGGTCTTTGTTTAATTTTGAAAAGTAGATCTGCTGTGGTGTACCTAATGATTCATGACATATATCTTTTCAAAGTTTGTGATAGCACGACCTTTTTTATCTGTATGCAGAGAAAATCTCACAACTTTATGCTATTTACTCCATTTAGCTATTTTTATTGTCAAAGCCGAGATAATATATCTTCTATTTGTCATTTCCTAGGTTAATAGTAATGAGATTTTGGATGCATTTTGATTTGCTGCTATTTTTAGATGTCCAGAAACGTGTTGCCGGCATAGTTCCTGCCATCGAAAAAGAACGCCTCTACCGTGGAAAGGGTGGAGAGATAATGCGATCTGCTGTTTCCCGTTTCATTGAGTGTATTTCTCTATCTCATTTGTCACTGCCGGAAAAGATAAAGCGAACTTTGCTTGATACTCTAAATGAGAATTTGAGACATCCTAATTCTCAAATTCAGGTGATTGTCTTGCTATTTAATTTTCTCATGTTGACTTGTTAACTTTTCTTTTTTCGATATCATGATTTGATGATTGCATTTTGTTTATACATTCCCCAGAATGCTGCTGTTAAAGCTCTGAAAACCTTTGTCCAAGCATACCTAGTTGCAGAAGATACTGGAAATTCTGGTAATATAACATCGAAGTACTTGGAACTGTTGACTGATCCAAATGTGGCTGTAAGAAGAGGATCTGCATTGGCTATAAGTGTTTTGCCTCGTGAATATTTGGCCAGTATGTGGAGGGATGTGCTTTTGAAGCTCTGTGTCACTTGTGCAATTGAGGTGCAGAATTTTCTTTTCTTTTTTCTCGGAAGTTGTCCGTTTCAAATTAAAGTGGATGATCGATTCTCATAATGAGTAATTATACATTTCTAAGCAAAAAAACTGAGTAATTGCACGTTGCAGGACAACCCTGAAGATAGAGATGCTGAGACACGAGTAAATGCTGTCAGAGGACTTGTATCAGTCTGTGAAATATTAACTCAGAAAAGAGAACATTCTGTTGTGGATGATATGTCATTGTTTCCTGTCATCAAGAATGAAGTAATGACAGGTTTGTTCAAAGCTCTGGATGACTACTCTGTTGATAACAGAGGGGACGTCGGTTCTTGGGTTCGTGAAGCTGCCATGTATGGTCTTGAGAGATGTACATATATTCTCTCTGAGTGGGATTTTGTAGGTTCAGCTGAGTATGATATGACGCAGAAGAGCCTAGAAGATCCATTTTTTGATGAAACTCTTGCTATCAATTTAGTTGGAGGCATTTGCAAGCAAGCTGTGGAGAAGCTGGATAAACTAAGGGAAGTAGCTGCAAAGGTTCTTCAACGAATATTGTACAATGAGAAATTCCATATTCCACATATACCTTTCAGGGAAAAGCTAGAAGAAATAGTTCCTAAGGAAGCAGATCTAAACTTGGGAGTGAGTATTGATGTATATTCATTTTAAATCTACATGGTGATGGTTTGTAGTTCTTTGAGAGTTTATTTTGTACTTGCTTGTAGGCTCCCTTCTTTGCTTATCCACGTTTTGTACAGTTGCTTCAATTTGGTTGCTACAGTAAATCTGTGCTCTCGGGGTTAGTCATATCTGTTGGTGGTTTGCAAGATTCTTTGAGGAAGGCATCACTACTGGCATTGTTGGATTATCTACAAACGGATGAAATTCAACACCAGAATCAAAGGTCCAGAGAATGTATGCTATGTGAAGATATGATTTGGGTTCTCCAACAGTACAAGAGAAGTGACAGAGTCATTATACCCGCTCTTAAGGTTATCTAACTTACAGTGTTTTTTTATTAAAATTACTTGCATTTTACAGCCTTGCAGAGTCTTAATAGTATTAAGAATGAACGGAAACGGCATGCGTGTTTTATAGTTTCTTAACTTGCTCCCGCTCCCATATTTCCGTAGAGCAGCAATTGCTATTGTGGTTAGCTATTCAATTAGAAGTGGAGCCATGGCAATTGGGAACATAATTTGTGCTTGAATCATTTTGGTATTTATATTGCTTCGAATATATCCAGATATAAGAAAAGACTGATGCAGAATTTCCCTTTGATATCCTGAGAATATATACCCAAAACCTACGATAACCTTGTTGCTAGTAGGAACTAAGAAAATGACATTTGAATTATTGTCGCCATTTATTTGCTTTTCTTTAAAGCAGCGTTGGTAATGGGCCTATCTTACTTCCATGCGTGCTGCACCATAATCATATTTATGTTGTAAAAAAAAGGTGGTGATGGGATGCATCTTTGCATTCACCCTTCCATGCAATTGACATTATTATTCATCACTTGCGAAATTGATGTCGTGACTTTCTCTTATTTAAACGATGCTTCAGATAATTCTGGGAGTAGTAATTCTTCTTGGCAAACTTGTTGAAACTAATTTTTTATTGTTTGGGATTGTTTGGTTCCTATATTGATTTGAATGGAAATGTGAGAACTACTTAGTATCTCACTGTTTGTAGTTGAGTGAATTTAATATATCAAACGTACTTGAATTTGAATATAACTATCTTCGATTTTTAAACAAAACCACCTACAGGGTATCTGATTTTAAGTCTCTTTTCTTTTCTTTTTTTCATCAGTAAAATTTCTTCTATCTTTTGGAGTCCTTAAAATCATAGTCGCCATATTTTCCTATGCCTACAATATTTGAAGTCATTATGTTTCCTAAATTGAAGGATGGGCCATCCTCATGTCACCAATGCAAAAGTTTTTCGGATTGTTGTTTGTGGTGACTGATGTTCGATCCACAGATGTTCGATGTAGTCTGAGGCAGTGTTGGAATGGATTGAACAATGGTACTTGATTTTTGTTAAATAAATAAAGAAATGAGATGCATTAGTAGATTATAGGAGGTTTGAAAGATAAGTTCAGGGATAATGTACTGGTAGGTCCTCTCTTCATTTGTTATTGGCTCTGTTTAGCAGACCTTCCAATTAAAACCGTTGGTATTATCGGAAAAACTTCTCTTCAGATTCCTTTCCCATTCTCTGCTCCTTGTTCTTCTTCCATTTCTGAGGCTTATTGTCATCATCAGCCATAAACTACATAAGCTTTAAATTGCTCATCTTTAGAACTAAAATGTCGGTAATTTTTACTTACTCATATGTTTGGATTGTTCCTGTTTTCCGTATGCAAATCAAAGTTCTGGGTTCGTTTGCTTTATCTAGTTGCAAACTATCATCTTCTCTTCGTACTCTTAAGTGCTTTCCTAGGTCTGATGAAAAATATTCTGTATTTCAGACGATTGAGATTCTTTTCAGCAAAAAGATATTCTTGAACATGGAGGTTAGTTGTCTTTCATTCCTTTTTCTCAAGCAGTTATCAATAATGTTTATTTTTTACTTGCTTCTAAACTTTTTCCTGGAAAGTGGTCGTTATATGGCCATCAGCAAATTTGACATGTCCTAATCTATGATTCTTCATGTATGTGGCACTGTTATATTATTTGGCATGGTGGGTTATTCATGTTATGCAGGACAGTGGGAAAGATAGAGAATGAGGAAGGTGAAGCTATAGAGGAGGGAGAAATTATTAATAATTTTATTCTTCCCTGAGTTTGAAACTTCACTAATTCCTAACCTTACTTCACTAATTCTTAACCTTGCAAAATTAATTTTCAGGCACGTACGTCATTTTTCTGCAGTGTTGTTCTTGATTCCCTGGAGTTCGAGTTGAAAGGATCAAAGGATTTCTCTAAGCTATATGCTGGAATTGCCATACTCGGATATCTCGCTTCTATTTCGGAATCTATTAACACTAGGGCTTTTTCTTTTCTCCTAACTTTTCTTGGCCATCGCTACCCTAAGGTTTGTGTTCCCAATAAATCATTTGATTACTGATATGAAAAGCTCTTCGTTTGGTTCTGGTATTATCTTTCTTTTGCAAGTGCAATGATTGTGTGGATTGTGTCGTTGGAGATCTTCTAGAAAAGAATTATGCCATATTTACTATGAAAATGTAGCTTTCTAATGTGTTGGAGATCTTCTAATAAAGAATTATGCCATATTTCCTATGAAAATGTAGCTTTCTAATGTGTATAATTTTTTTACTCTAGATACGGAAAGCCTCTGCGGAACAAGTTTATCTTGTTCTCCTGCAAAATGGAAACCTTGTAGCCGAGGATAAGATCGAAAAGGCGCTTGAAATTGTTTCAGAAACTTGCTGGGAAGGTGACATTGAATCTGCAAAATCCCAAAGGTTGGAATTGTACAAAATTGCTGGGGTGGAGACAGGGCTACATAGCAAGACTAGCAACAGATTATTAAATAAGGATAGTGAGAAGCGATCAACTACTGCGGATGAAAACGAATCCTACTCGTCATTGGTAGGTTCCTCCGGGTTCTGACTGCATTAAATTTAATGCTCTATTTCTCCGAGGGACTTTCTCAATCTCCAAATCTCAGAGACAGAGAGAGGGAGACCTGTCCAAGTATATAGTAACTTGAAATTTTCCAAGGTAATCATCTCCCAGTGTTTCTCGGCATATTAAGAGAGCCAAAAGTTTGTACTGGGAAGAGAATTATTTCGTAACTTTAAAAGAAAAATGCGCCAAAACCAAAGCAAGCCACCCGAGTCATGCAGGGTATGAGGAACATACTTTGTTTCCACATTGGACCAAGAACAGGATCAAAGGGTCGAAAACCGGTAATTCGTATAGAGCAGCTATTGGAGGATTGGGAAATTAGTGGGAGTTTTTTTTGGTTGAGGTTGTCTTTTTTTTTTTTATAATAATTATAGCATACGTCAAAAGAGTTTCTCTAAGAACATAATTAAGCAGCGGTAAAGCATCTGTTAGCCCATGTGTGTTCTGGTTTATTTTGTTGTTTGAGTTTGTTCAATTAGCTTGTAAGTCCATCTGCTGTTAGCACATTGAGGCTCTTTCTAAGTATTGGACCTTTTTAGTGAGAAAAAAAAAGAATAAAGAAAAAAATATCAATGTTAGGTCACAATTTCAATTAGTGCATAATTAGATGTTCGGATCTGGTGACTCTATTATTGTACTCCTTATGCTTAAGTAGCTACACTTCTTGATGTTCTTTTCTCCACGTGATTGTAGTCTAGTTTGATTCATGAATTTCGTATTGATGCTGGTTTTTGGTCTAGTTTGATTCATGAGAGTGATTTGATATGAAGGAGGATATAGGGATTGTTTATAGTTGTGGATGGACATTTATTAATGACAAGAAGAATGTATGGTTGAAGTGATTGACTATGATTGAGCAATGACGTAAGTTTAATTGGTCTAAATCGTGAATGTTGCTTTTACAGGTTAGCTTACTGTTATTATGATGTGCAAATTGAGTTTATATTCCCATAGTTTGTTACTATCTCACTCTAAAGTACTTTAGTATCAAATTTTTTAAGCTTATCAACATCTATATTATAGTGTTCTTAACATTGTAGATATTTTCCTCAAGTTTCAAATGATTTGTTTTATAATCAATATGTATGTAGCAAGTAATTTAAGACGGTTTTTTAATGAAAAAAACTGTCATGGCATGACATTTTTTTTTAAAATAATTTGGACATTAGATGACAAGGATTTCCCGTCATCTTATTACTTTTGGCTGAACCTATGATGACCGGGAATCCCCGTCGTCTAATTGCTTTTGGCAGTAACTATGATGACGGGGAATCTCCGTCATCTAATTATATTTCACGGCATCCTATTATGACTAATTTTGTTGAAAAAGAGTAAAGATGATAGCTCAATAGATGACAAATGGTCAGTCATCATTATAAGATTATAACGACGAGTTTTTATCGTCATCTAAGCTTAAAATTGTTGTAGTGAACGGTGTTAAGATCTTAAGAAAACCTTTGAAAAACCTCTAACAATAGTCCGTCAACTAAGAAGGTTCAAATTTTTCAAACTTTGTCGGACTAGTACAATATGATAATGCTTCTATCTTCGTTAATTAGGCAAATATAAGAAACAACATGCCTCATACAACCAGCTCTTGAAAACCAAAATGTCCCCAAACGTGGCATTCAACTTTTGATCTGTTAAAATGTAGAATATGGTCTCTCGATCTGTTAAAATGTAGAATATGGTCCCTCGATCTGTTAAAATATAGAATATGGTCCCTCAGATGTTCCTCATGCTCCCTTATAGACTTAGAGTTAACCAGGAACTAAAGGGCTATTGATCAATCCAAAAGGTCAAAAGTTTCGCAGTGATCTAACGAGAAGCACAATTTTAAAATCTTATTTCTAAAATTTGTATTGATGATATCCAAATCACAAGTCAATCTCAGACAAAATACACGCTCCACGAAGTTGGTCGAAGGAATCTTCTATATTAGATAGATGATACTTGTTCCTTACATTGACATTGTCAGTTCTCTATAGTCTATCCAAAGTCTCATGGATCCATTCTTCTTACAAAATAATTTTTTCTCCTCAACGAGAACCAGTAGGTAAATGAATTTTTTGACCAATAACCCTTACAATTGCTCCTTAAGTTCCTTTATTTTAACATGTGTCATACGAGACTAATTATATACTACAAATTGATCGTAACATAACACATGCACTATCCTCAGAATCGATGTTATTCTGATCTTTCTACATCATTGTCGGAATTTTCTTCAATTACTGGAACATTGGTGCGCCATGAACATTGGTGCTGCAACCTAGAGGAATCGCTCTAATTACAGATGCTTTAAATTTTCCATGAGAAAACAAGGACCTATACTTCATAGACTAATGAACCTCATTATCATGAATGTGCCAGTAAGGGGTCTTACCCTAATCCAAGTAAATAATATTTTTCTACTGATATCACACGTCTTTAGTCCTGGTGCTAAAATACGACAACGTGCTTCCCTCCTTATGACATGTGTCTTACCCAGTTCAAACCCTTAAGAAGAGGTTGTTGTCTTAGTGAACTATCGGGGGACAAAGCAAATAGTTGAGTGATAATTGCATATTCCACATCTTCAGTTTATCTATTACCAAATTCTAAACAAGAATTGTTCATAATCAACCAAAGCTCATAAAAAATATCACAGATCAATAGATTTTCATAGAACAAACAATATTAGAATCCTAGCACTTGCACAGACTCCCAAAAAGTTTAAACAAAAAGTCATTTCAATAAAAAATAATTTTGTCTATAGAAATGTTTGAAGATTAAGTTTTGATACCACACTTTAAAGCCCCAAAAGTTCAACAAAGATTTACTTTACTATTTTACCAAAACATAACAGAAGCTAGTGACATTCTTAAAATCAAACTAAGATTTATTTTAATATTTTACCAAAACGAGTGGAAGTTAGGTTAATTTTTTTTTTAAAAAAAACTCCTAATAAACAAAGACAAACTGTCAAGTGAAACTAAATCCCTTAACAAACTTTTAATTAGATGAAAAGATTTACTTAAATTAATTTAAGAACTAAGATCACGTGTTTAGGAAATTAACAAACTAATTATAAAAAATATAACAGTACAACAATAAATGATATTTTCTAAAGACTTTTAAAAAGATTCATTGACTCTTGTCTGCTGCTAGAGACTCTAGACCTCTTCAACTATAAAGTCTTCATCATTGTCATCACCATCTGAAAATTTATTATGAAATGGACGAGTATACAAAAATATACTCTATAAGCAAATATGTAGAACAACATTCACAATTACATACGAAACATATCATATATACTTAGGTTTTAGATCTTTCTTACAGAGTTTGCTCGCCAACTTTCATTAGAGCTTGTCACCTCACCCAGAACAAAGATTACCCATCAGTAATTGTTAGCCTGTGAGGAGTACAAGTGATCTTTATCACAAGTACAACTTTGCACCTTCAAGAAGGTGTAACAAGTGACAAAAATATCGTCCCACAAGACTAACTAGAGCATATAACAGAAATTCTCTCCTGAAGGTTTTGGAAACAAACCAGAATGTTGGACACCTAACTCTAATGATACATAATGTTTTGTTTCGTGCATTTATCCAACATTCTTTCTTATCTTACAATATATTTTAGTTCTCAACATATAATCGAACATAACATATCAACATCAAAATATAACTGTACAGGTAAAATTTCACATGACACGTGGCAAGATCTAGACTGAAGACTCTATCGAGGAGAAGATAGAGTGAGAACCGTAGGATCAACTAGGAGGTTATGAAGAATAGACCAATCAGACAAAAATGCATGGATACCAGCACGACAATCCAAAGAAAAGCTAATCAAGATCATTGGATTGATCAGACGGTCAAAATTTACAAAGTTGTTAATGCTAATAATCTAAATCTTAGGGAATATTCTGTTGATCATATTTTCAGATAGAATTAGATAAGTTGTATCAGATTCTATGTAACCCATTGAAGATCTATAAATAAAGACAAGATGTAACTCCAACAGAAATAACAATAACCCTTAACACCCATGAGAAGCAAGCTAACTATGCAGCTTGCATTAGCCTTGTAAACTTTTTCTCCATAATAAAATATGATCAAAATCTCCCCGTAGTTTTTCTTCCCTTTAAGGATTTCCACATAAATCATGGTGTTGTTATTCTCTCATTCCCTCTCTTAATTATTCTCTATATTTTCATATTATGATGTAGGGAATTCATGATCAATTCTAAAAAACCGTGAATTTTTTCCTTTACATTGAGTCTCTCGTTTAAGAGATGAGAAAAACTTAAGAAATCCATCCCTTAAATGCTCAAAACCAAATGAAACGCGCTTCCAACAACGGAAGCAGAAGAAGAAACGGATGCTAGAGTAGTAACGAAATTGACTATGGAACCGAAAATAGAGCGAAGAACGGTAAATTCACTCATTCATATTCAATTAGATTTATCTATTTTGTAAAATTATTATTTAAAATAATTATTAGTCACACAATTCATGGAATTGAATTATGAAAATTCAACAACCACCATGAGAGGTCGATAAAACCCACGAACTACCACACGCACACTACCAGACGATCGAAGCTCTGCCTACGACAGCTAGGCTAAGAGCAAAAAAAGAGAGAGGAATGAGATCAGAAAAGAAATACATTCGTAGGAAGGATGAGCTCAGATCAAAATAGTTCATAAATCTCATATCAGAGGTGATCATAAAGCTTAGATCAGAAAAGATCAGAGGAGCTCAGAAAGCTCAGATCAGAGGAGTTCAGAAAACTCATACTAGAAAAGCTTAGAAAGCTCAGATAAGAAGAGTTCATAAATCTCATATCAGAAGAGCTCATAAAGCTTAGATTAGAAAATATCATAGGAGCTCATATCAGAAGAGCTAAGAAAACTCAGACCAGAAAGCTTAGATTAGAAAAACTCAGAAAACTGAGATTAGAAAAGCTCAGAAATCTCATATCAAACAAGCACATAAAGCTCAGGCTAGAAAACTCATAAAGCTCAGACAAAAAAGCTCATAAATCTCAGAACAGAAAAGCTCTCAAAGTTCAGACCAGAAGAGAGCTCAGAAAGCTTAGAAAGCACTATCAAAAGACCTCAGAAAACTCAGATCAGAAAAGTCGAAGTCAGATCTTCAAAACAGAAAAGCTGAAGTCTGAGCTTCAAAATAGAAAAGCTGAAGTCAAAGCTACCGAAAAGAAAAGCTGAAGTCAAAGCTTCAGAACAGAAAAGTTGAAGTAAAAGCTTCAGAACAGAAAGTAGAAGTCATAAATTCAGAACAAATAAGCCTCACCGCTTCAGAAAAGAAAAAGCTAGAACTTTAAGAGTACCAAAATTTTAGAACAGAAATTTGAAAGAATTTCATAATAGAAATTCATTAGAAAAGAAAAAATTGTTAAGGAAAGAATTTTATAGCAGAAATTCCCGAGAAAAGAAGAGCAAAGAAGATCACATTCACTTTAGTCAGAAAGCTGGTACTTCATAACGTGATAGCTGCCACTTCAGAATGAGAAAGTTGTCACTTCATTATAAAATGGAAAAGCCAAAAAGACAACCATTAAAAATATTTAGAAAGGAAGGCTACGACTTGTTAGCCCTTCAAATGAACTTTATGAGGAAAATAAAAGATGTACAAACAACGAGAACGGAAACGTCCTGACAACGGGAACAGAAATGTCTTAACAACAGAAGCGACAACGGGAGTGGAAATGGAAACCGAAACAAAAAATTTGGAAGAAAAATTACATGGAGAGTCACATAATTATAAAGATATGAGAGCCTATTTCATGGAGAATTTTACGGAATTCAAGTTGAGCTCCAGATCAAAAGTATGGTAGTCTTTATATAGGAAAGTAAACTTAATTACTTCTTTTAAAATTAAATTTTTTAAGCAGACTTACATAGCACATAATATATCATGAGAAAGATGTAGATGTCTACTGTTTGAAGAATTTTGCAGAACTTGATTTAGAGCTCATGAGAAAAAGTATGACGATTCTCATAGAGGTTGCTCAGGAAAATAGATTATGCAGAACCTTAAATTCAGAAATTAAACTGCATTTACTAGGGGCCAACTACGCGATGAATCTTATATGAACGTAGAGATATGGAAATAAACCTTGTGAATAATTTTATAAAAATCATTTGAAGCTCCCGGTCAAAAGTTATGGCAACTCTCGTTGGTGCTATTTAAGAAAGTAAATATATGTAAGCTTCTCAAATTTAGTTTTTAAACTGTATTAATATTATTACATAGAAAATAATATATCATTAGAAAACTATGGATATCTACTTCTTGAAGAATTTTTCGATTTGGAGATCTCGAGCAAAAGTTATGACAATTTTTGTGAGGGCTGTTCGAGAAAGCAGAATATGCAGAATGGTCAATTTCAGAAGTAAACTGTATTTGATGGAAGCCAACTATACGATAAATCTTACATCATCGAAAAGATACAAAAGTTAACTTATTGGAAAATTTTACAGAATTCAATTTGGAGATATCGATCAAAAGACACAAAAAGCATATTATGCGGAACGGTCAAATTCATTAATTAAACTGTAGCGACTGGAAGCCAATTACATGACGAATTATATATCATCAGAAGCATATGAAAATAAACTTCTTGAAGAATTTCATGGAATTCAATTTGGAACTTTCGATCAAAACTTATGGCATGATAACGTGCAGACTGCTTACAAGATAAATAATTGGCGTCAACTTCATCTCTTCTTCAGCGACAATGGAAATTAGGGCGTGAGTCCTTGAGAGCACGCAGTTCCTTAGTCCTGTTTCCTAAAGGAACTAAGGGCGTAAGTCCTTGCGATGGATAGTTCATAAGTCATACTCGCAGAAGGAACTAAGGGTGTGAGTCATTGGGAAGGGAAATTCATAAGTTCTACTCTCAGAATGAACTAAGGACGTAAATTCTTGGCAGGGGAAATTCATAATTCCTACTCTTAAAAGGAACTAAAGGCGTAAGTCCTTGGGAGGGTCAATTCATAATCATACTTTAAGAAGGAACTAAGGGTGTACGTCCTTGGGAGGGGAAATTCATAAGTCTTACTCTTAGAAGGAACTAAGGGCGTAAGTCACATTAGGAGGGGCATTTACTAAGTCCTACTCTCAGAAGGAAATCAAAAAGGGGCCATGGTTCGACTGAAAGAGCCTAAGTCCTTGGGAGCGTCTACGTTCGTCGTTTTCAGAAGGAAATTGAAATAGGCCATGGTTCCACTGAAGGATCCTAAGTCCTTGGGAGCGTCTACGTACGCCGTTCTCAGAAGGAAATTAAAATGAGGTCATGGTTCCACTGAAGGGCCTAAGTCCTTGGGACCGTCTATGTACGCCGTTCTCAGAAGAAAATTGAAATAGGGCCATGGTTCCACTGAGGGAGCTTAATTCCTTGGGAGCGTCTACGTACGCCATTCTCAGAATGGGAAAGTCTGAAAAATGGAAAAGGAAACATCCTCACACTTCAGAATGGAGAAAGGAAATGTCTTTAGAGCGAGAAAGTTTTCAGAACGGAAAAAGAAATGTCGTCAAAATGAAAAAAGAAACATCTTCAGAATGGGAAAGTCTGGAGAACGGAAAAAGAAATGTCTTCCATTGGAAAATTCTGGAAAAAGGAAAATAAAATATCTTCAGAACGGAAAGAAAAGAAGTTGAGGAAAAACCTTTATCTCATTAAAGAAAAATTGAGAAAAGAAAGGTTGAGCTGAGTGAAGAAATGTCGATAAAAGAAAATCTGAGAAAAGAAAGGTTGAGTTGAGTAAAGAAAAGCCGAGAAAAGAAAAGCTGAGAAAAGAAAGGCTGAGCTAAGTAAAGAAAAGCCGAGAAAAGTTGAGTTGATAAAAGAAAGGTTTAGTTGAGTAAAGAAAAGCTGAGAAAAGTAAAGCTGAGAAAAGAAAGGATGAGTTGAGTAAAGAAAGGTTGAGTTGAGTAAAGAAGGGTTGCGCCGAGAAAAGAAAAGCTGAGAAAAGAAAGGCTGAGTTGAGTAAAGAAAAGTCGAGAAAAGAAAAGCTTAGAAAAGAAAGGTTAAACTGAGTAAAGAAAGGCAGAAAAGAATAGCTAAGTAAAAGGAAGGCAAAAAAGAAAAGCCGAGTAATGAAAAAGCCAAGTAAAGGAAGGCCGCGGCTTCAATGTTTTAGAACGGGAAGGCTAGGAGTGAAGGAAAAAGAAGCGAGAAAAGGAAAGAAAAAGTTAAGAGCGGAAAAATGAAACTGAAAAGGAGAAATGGAGAAATAAAAGAAATGCAAAGCGGAGGGAAAAAAAGGAAACAGGAAAAACTCTATCGGTGAGCTGGTAGTAAATCAAAACGGGGCTATGGTTTCACGAAAGGAGCCTAAGTCCTTAAGAATGTCTACAGACCCTATTCTTAGAAGGAAATAAAAATGAGGCCATGGTTTTTTATTTGAACTCAAGTCATCTTCTCAAAAGAAAACGACAGCTCGTAATTCCTTCTCTCAGAATGAAGACGGGGCCAGGGTACTTTATTTCGACCTAAGTCCTTGAGGAAGCATGTATATCATAAAGAAATTAAAGTCTTATCCTCGGGAATAGATTTCACAAAAGAACATAGTTATTCTCAAGAGAACTTGGAGCCAAAAGTTTCCTACGTATTTAAGAACGGATTTCGTTGAAAGCTTGAAGTCAGCACAGTACTAGATTTTGATCCCAAATTTTACTGAGTCTTTGAATAAAGTACAACAAAAGGGAGTTCAAAGTAATTCACGTTGATCGAAGTAGAAGTACAAAAGGAAAATAGGAAGCGAGAGAAGCAAAAAGAAAATTAGCAAGCAGTAGAAATTCTACCAATAAATGTGAAACATCAAACTCAAACTCATGCGATGCAATTATGAAACGGTACACTCCTTACTTATCTCAATAAATTATTATGTTGTTATTCTTGTATAACATTCTTACCGTGCGAGAGAAGGAAAATGAAAAATGAAGAAATGGGAAAAACTCTACCAATGAGTTCATCGTGAAAGAAACAAAATGGCATAACAACAAATGAAGAAGAAGTAATCATCATCGACAGCAAACTGATAAAAAAATTGCTCGACAACTACAAAGCATTTGTGAATGGGAACAAAAAATTGTAATGGCAGAAAGAAAAGGAAAACCCACCACTGACTACAGACAATCAAAATGTTACATGGGAAAAATAACGTTGCATGTTTTCGAGAAGCAGGTAAGAGCATTAACGGGCATACATAACGCCAGAACAATAAAAGATGATCATTACACATCAACGAATAAAATTCTGTTGAGTGTAATGAGGGCCAATGTACAGGTAAAATTTCACATGACACGTGACAAGATATAGACCGAAAACTCTATCAAGGAGAAGATAGAGAGACCCGTAGGATCAACTAGGCGGTTATGAAGAATAGACCAATCATACAAAAGTACATGGATTACCGACACGAAAATTCAAAGAAAAGTTAATCAAGACTATTGGATTGATCAGACGGTCAAGATTTACTTAGTTATTAATGCTGATAAGCTAGATCTTAGGGAATATTCCGTTAATCCTATTTTCATATAGAATTAGATAAACTGTATCAGATTTTATGTAACCGATTGAAACCCTATAAATAAAGGCAAGATGTAACTCCAACAGAAAAGACAACAACCCTCAACACCCATGAGAAACAAGCTGACTATGCAGCTTGCATTAGCCTTGTTAACTCTTTCTCCATAATGAAATACGATCAAAATCTCTCCGTGGTTTTTCTTCCCTTTAAGAGTATTTCACGTAAATCATTGTGGTGTTATTCTATCATTCACTCTCTTAATTATTCTCTATATTTTCATATTATGATGTAGAGAATTTACAATTAATTCTCTAAGTACCATGAATTTTTTCCTTTACAATAACCTTTAACAAGAAACCAACTAAACATGAAAGAATCATTACATATTACAAAATACAAAATATAGTTCCATTTTAAAGTTCAGATAAGCAATTCAAACAATTTCATATGCAAATTTCACTTACCTGAAATCCAAAAATAGCTCATAATTCACCGCGAAAAGGAAACACATGTTTTTCTTTGTCGAAAATTGTAGAAAGTAAAGTAATAGTACTTTATACACATTTAAAAGAAACACATGTTTTTCTTTGTGTTGTAAGAAACATGTTGAAACATTAAAATTCGGTTTAACTCACAAAGTACCATTGTCTTTACCAATATTAAACAAATAAGAACTTTTAACCCCTTTTAAACACCATTACCCAAATAATTTAATGTATGTTGAAGGTAAAAAAATAAGTTTTGATTTTTACTTTATAACCATCATTCGTTTATTAAAATAAATAGTAACCATGTATTTTAAGTACTCCACTCATAACCCTTTTTGCTAAAGGCGTTTTTTTTTTCAAAACTCATACAATTTTTATCATTATTATGATTATATGAATATGAGCCAGTAATATAGAGAATAAGCTTTAAAATATTTATGAAACAATGAATACTACAAGAAAAATCCCCTATGGCGGCGGTTAGCAAACCGCTGCCAAATCGACCGCTGTAAAGATTTTTGGCGGCGATTTTTCCAACTACCGGAGGACCGCCGATAAAAATTCACTTTTGCTGGCGGTTCAAAACCGCCGCCATATGGTGATTAAATTTACTAAAATATGTGGCGGCGGTTTCAAACCGCCACCAAAGGGTGAATTTATTTAAAAAAAATTGAAACTTATGTCTCCTTCAGCTGCACTCTTCACAAGAAGTGGCACAAGTATGTCCCCTTCATATTTCTTTATTCTTCCGACATATAGATCAATTAACTCCAAAAAAGTACGTGGAGCGTGATTACAAAACATAATTAAAGAGTGCCTCGGTATTTAGCCTTCTCTTTTTAATGATAATAAGTCCAAAAATATAAGCAAGCAATTCCGAAGGCAGAACAAAAATATAAGCAAGCAATTCTAAAGACCAACATCATGTTTTCACTTACAAAGTATGTGGTTCTTGTTAATATAAACTCATGTTCACTAGCATAGCTTTCACTTACAAAAAAACAAAGTAATAACATATGTCTATTTAATGAACATGAACCAAGTAATATAATTGTAAGTTAATTTCAGCTCATCTTATTTTCTAATCCCTTTGTTCCTCTCACTACTCTAGGAAACGTTTAAGTACCAAATTCCTTAACACATCAAAGTTTATTCTACCGATAACAACTATATACAGAGTCACAGATGTCTGAAACATCTCTAGTGGAAGTTGAGGAAACATACAACACTTACTCACCCACATCTTTAGAATGTTTTGATAGTTGCTTTGCAACTCGGATCCTTTTATAATAAGCATCTTAAAAGATAGGTTCTCAATATATTTGCTCACGTTCTTCTAAAACATTAGGTCAAAAATCGTTATCTACGATGTCCAAATTTAGGGTTATTTCCGTACTGAGAACAACTCAATTTGATCTAGAAATTTACAGTGTTATTTTATGTGCATCTTTATTATCTCTGTAAAGTTTCATAAATTTTCGTTAGGATTTGCTTACTGATTTTTTTTCAAAGGATAATACCGTATTTGAGAATAAACAATTATATGTGATCTATCACGTTTTTGGCATACAATCCACCTCTGAATGCTATGAAATTTATTTTGTAAACTCTAGTATATTCAAGTTCAGCCTGTAAGAAGTTTAGGAATTTTAAGAAAAAACCTAGTTCGAGTTGTGTTAGTTCTTACCGAGTTATCGTGTAGTAGTAGTTTCGGTTCTAGTATACCATATCGTACCGAATAGATAGTTCTTTTGCTTCATGAGTTTCCTTTCATAGTTCTTTAGCAGGTGACCAAGTAAGTGAAATCTTACATATGTAAGTACATGGTTGCTTTGTTGTGTCTAAAAAATGTGGATTTGCTCTGATTTTCTATTCCTTGTTTGTTATTGTCTTGTGATGTATTCATTGTGCTGTAATATTGTACTCTGAATAATGATGTATTCTGTGATTCTGAAATTTGATAATGAAATGTGATATGCGATATGAAATATTACTTTATGATCACATAACGGTATTGTGCCGTTAGAGCCACGTACCCACCAAACCTATGTATGTGTTACCTCGTCCTTTGGGAGAGGGTCTCCGAATATATTTTGGTTAATTATGTGGGAAGGTGATTTATTGCAAGTGGTTCCACCTCTTCGAAGGTGCAGAATGCTACTCATTAGAAACGTCACTTGTACGTACCTTACAAATATCTGAAAATGCTCTGTTTAATTATGTGGGAAGGCAATTATTGCAGCTAGTTCCACCTCTTCGAAGGTCCGGAATGGTTCTCGTGAGAAATGTCACTTGTACGTACCTTACAAGCTAACAAATTACCGATGGGTAATATCTGTTATGCTCTGGGGGGGTTGGCGGGTTCTAATGGAAGTTGGCCAGCGTATCTATAAGAAAAGTTATGAACGCTCTAATAAACGATAAGGGTATAAGTAATATTATGTATGATAGAATGGTATGCATTGTCTGTGATTGCTTGTGTGTGATGTTATGTAAGTGTGGTTTTTACTCACTGAGTATATTTTTATACTCATTCCATTTTATTTTATAATTTTTCAGATGATGATTAAAGTAATGGGGAGTTTATTGTCGAAGGGGTCTAAAGTCTATGGCAACAGACGAGAGTCATTAAATCTTGTTTTCATGTCTTAGAAATTATTTACTTGATGTTATGTTTTATTTTAATTAACTCGTGAGACTCCAAAACATAAACTCTTTGGTTCTGGAATGTTTTATGAAGTAAGACGTTTTATGTAACTAAAAGTTTGATGAAGGATTTGATTTTCTACAATATGTCATTTTATTTAGTACGAGTTAGTTAAAAAAGTTTGATGAAGGATTTGATTTTCTACAATGTCATTTTACTTAGTATGAGTTGGTTAAATAATTTCACTAAAACTCAGTTAAATTTTCAGGATGTTACAAGAGAACACACCGATTCTTTTTTTTGTTCATGACTAAGGGGGAGGTGGGAGGTTCCTCTCTCAGCGAAGAGGAGGGTGGGTCCTCCTTTTCTACTTCTAACTTGTTATGAAATTCATTGGAGTGGGATGAGGATGCAAGGCTCATCATGCCTTTGAAGAGTGGGCTACTTCAAGTTTTTGGAAAGGGATGGACAGCTTTGTCGTCGGTCCCCACAAGCGACGCCAAATGTTGTTACTAAAACTCTCATGTGTAAGGTGGCGTCTAGCCTCTCCTCCATCTGTGGATCCTTTCTGCCTGAAGTATGCACAACACAAATGAACAACTCTCAAGATGAAGAGAACTGAGGGTGGTTTCCTCGTCGAAGAGCCTTTGATGCCTAGGTGAGTATCTTGAAGTAATTTTGGTGAAATTTTCCTTAGGAGAGAGTTACGTTCCTTACACAGTTTGTAGAGGGGGGTATTTATACCTAGCCTTGGGAGAGGGAAACATGACGAGTAAGCTTTGAGGAAGGTGACATATTTCATTAAAATAGTAAGCAGGGCGGGCATCAAATGCCTTTGTCCCATAAGCTTGCATGCATTAAATATCAATTTACCTTTAGTCCTATGGGATGTGGTTGATGCTACCATTTAAAAAATGCCACGTGAATTGCTACTTTCGGTGAACTCTTGCGTGAGTCCTTCCCCTTGAAACAGTGGTCGATATTTCCCAAGCTTCTTTAGAGGCTCACATGGCCAGGTTAGTTCATTTCCAATTGGCAGCTCAACTTTCAAATTCCCCTTCCTGGAGTTAAGTAAAAATGTATGGCGTGGCATGTCATGTGGAGCCATACCATTTGTAGTTCAGGAATACCCATAACATTTACCCCCAGTTGAAGATTTAGTGGGTCCCATCCACCCAGGTTTGAAGACTAATTTGCCCGAGGTTATTCGGGATCCCCTCGAGGTGGTTGTCCTATTGTGGGCATGTGCGTGGCCTTATTTCTCTTAAGCCCTTACTATATGTTTCACTCTGGGGGAGGTAATGACGATTACGTACAGACGCGAGGGTTCCAAGGGGGTGTGTAGGCCATTTGTTCCCCGTGTCGCCAACTGTTATCGCTGGTTCATCGTGGTAAGTCATTTTTTCCTTATATGGGTCTTTCCTTTTAACTTATTTACCTCCTCGATTTTTATTGTATTTGATGGTTCCATGAGGTGCGTAGACACCATGTCATCGTGTTAACTGAAATAGCTGACCGATGAGGGGCCGACGATATTCCCTCCTCAGTTTTTTAAGATGATTTAGATGAGATTCGAAGGGCTTTTTATATCCCTGATTATTTTCAACTGCGTCTACAAGAGGTAGGCGAGAGGGTTAGTGCTCCGAGACTTAGGGAGCTACATTGTATCTAGTCTCATTGGAGTGCAGGTTCAGGCCCCCTCTACATCCTTTTTGAGGGAGTGGTTTTCCTTGAGGGATATCGCCCTAGCCCAACTCGTGGAGGACTCCGATTCGTTATTGGGTACTCTAAATGTTGTACTTGGCGAGGACTTGACTCTAGCTTGATTTCATGTTCTAGTTGAAATCCCCTCCCAAGAACAATGCAATAAGGGTGCCTCCTAGTGGCCTAGATTGGTATTACCTTACCAGCTGTATTGGAGAAGTGAAGGGAATTTCGAGTGGGATTCCTTCCTTATACAAAGACTAGAAAGACAATCGGCTCATGATTTCTAGGTTCTACGATGGCCACCCTAAAGACTCGAAGTCTTCCCCTTAAAGCCTCCTAGCTCACGTTGGTCGATGTTTCCCGAGCTCCTTTAGAGGATGACCTGGTATGGTCGATTCATTCTCTATTGGGAGCTCAGCTCTCAAAATCCTCTTCCTGGAGTTGAGTAAAAATAGATGTCGTGAAAGTCACGTGGTGCTATACCATTAGTAGTTCAGGAATAACCGTAACAGTTTCTCCATCTACCCAGGTCTAAAGACTCCTTTGCCCAAGGTTCTCCGAGATCCCCTCAGGGTGGTCGCCTTATTATGGGCACACGCGTGGCCTTATTTCTTTTGAACCCTTACTATCGGTTTCAATTAGGGGGAGGTAATGATGATTACGTACTGATACAAGGGGGAGGGTGAATGATGTGACCCTTGACCCTTCATTGTCCCATGTCGTTCCTTCAAATTCATGTTGCTTGAACATCTACGCTTACCTCATTCCCCCATAAATGAACATCATTTGTGGACCTAATTGGATTGACGTACTCGGTCCTAATTGGTATTATGGGTTTGGACCTAGAAATAGGTGGTCCCCCCTTCCTTCTCCCTCCAACATTTTTTTCCTTGAAAGACTCTGAAACCCTCTCTTTTGAAAATCCTTCGCTTTATAGAGACGGGAGTTAACATCCGCAATCGGTGGTGTTTCTTTCCTTATCCCCCATCATATCCTATTTTCCTTCAAATTATGGCCATGTATCTTGCTAATTAGGCCTTACACATTCCTTCATATTACCTTGAAAGACGCTTTGCCTGTCATTTATTCTTTCGTAGATTATGACCTTTAATGCGGTGATGCTGGCACTTCGACCGATGTGAAGACCAAGTGATGGAGGCTATTCAGGTATCCTCTAGGGTGGAAGCTACTCTGGATGAGAGGACCACAGACTTTAACTCTCTCCGTAATTCCTATGACCAGGTCCAGTCAGAGGCTGGAGGGTTGAGGGGCCTCAAGGGGGAACTCGCCCAGCTTGAGAAGGAATTAAGTTGTGCCAAGGCCTAAGTCGACCAGGCTATTAGTGCTCTTAGGGAACTGGAGACTTTGCTATCTGATTGCAAGAAGCTTGAATCCAGTCTACAGAAATTGGAGACAATCGTCAAGGACAATATTCGAGAACAGCAAGAGTGAGGCTCAACAAAAACTTGACTTGTGAAAACCTGACTTGGAGGGCTAGAGAACTGTCAACCTTTCGTGCTGAAACGAGTTCTTCATTAATAAGCCTCACGTAATTATAATTCCTCTATTTTTTGTTTCCTAAGGGGTGGAGTTCTTGCTTGGACTAGTTACCCTGCTGTTGTCGACTCCTTCCTCTTTAGGGCTATGGCATAGTATTCCCTCTATGTTTTTTGGTCCCCTTTCAATGATTCTACACTCATGGGGGTGGGAAAATTCATTACCCCATGATATATGGAGTTGATTGCCTTGAAGTTATGGATGGCGGGCCTGCCAAGAAAGGCGTTGTATACCTTACTGCATCTTACCACCGTTAACTCTACTAGCTTGGTGGCGAGTTGCAGGGACGTACTAAGGGTCACAGGAGCTCCATCACTACTTCAGGGATGACCTCATCTTCACCAAATCCAACCAAGGGGACTGAGCACAGATGGAGTTGTTTGGGGTCTAACCCAATCTATAGGAAGGCTGAGTAGTTCAGGATGTTGGTTGAGATCCAATCATCCACCAAAGTCTGCCAGACCTTAATATTTAACTCCTTGGGGTAGTGTCCCAAGTTCTTCTTGGGGGTAGTGTCCAAGGATATCTGGGAAGAGCCTTGCTGGAAAGAGACAGCAACTGCGTTGGTAGGGGTCATAATTCTCTCATTGTTTTCCTGATTGAACTAGAGAGAGAATTATAGATTATTTTTCTTTTTTTGTTGTGTGACCAAGGGGGCGGTGGGAGATTCCTCTCTCGGTGTAGAGGAGGTTGGGTCCTCATTATCTACTTCCAACTCATTATGAAAGCATCAGAGTGGGGTGAGGATGTCAAGCTCATCATGCCTTCACAGAGTCAGCTACTTTAAGTGTTTGGAAAGGGACTCACAGTTTTGTCATCATTCCCTACAGATGGCGCAAACTGTTGTTACCAAAAATCTTGTGCGTGAGGTGGCGTGCAACCTCTCCTCCACGTATGGATCCTTTATGCCTGAAGTCTGCACAACACAAACAAAAAACTCTAAAGACGAAGAGAGCTGGGGGTGGTTTCCTCGTCAAAGAGCCTTCAATGCCTAAGCAGTATCGTGGAGTAATTTTGGCAGAGTTTTCCTTAGGAGAGAGTATGTACCTTACACATACTGTGTTGCAACCACGTCGCGCTCTGCGAAAGGGGTTTTAAGAAAATATTTTAATTGATTGACAAGCAATTGCGCACGACAGATCCCAAAAAATAATTTTGTGAATACTATTTTTCACATGGATCATTATATATCTATACATTAAATTAATAGAGATTCAAAGAAAAGAATTTTACATCTTGAAGTCTATCAAGCGTCATCGCTATCTTCTAAGAAAATAATGAACGTTCGATTCCACGATGAATAGACTTTGAGATCCAAGCCAAGAACTTCCAAACCAACTCTCAAATACACTGGGACATGTGTGGGTACGTAGAATGAATCAAGAAGAAATTCATATCTCTAGATGTACTCAACACAAGAGATCTAGAGATTTGGAGAAAGACTTTTGAGACAAAACTCTGAGAGAGAATTAGAGAGGTAATGCCCTCAAAACATTACCTTTGATTAACGATTAATTAGTTTGATTCCCGAATTATAAGGCCAATAGAATATTTGTTAGAGGTAATGCCCTCAAAACATGTGTATTGACATTTTGATATGAAATTTAAAGAGGATTACATTTTTCTTATAATTGTTCTTTTAAATTATTGTTGAATAATTTATATAAATATCTTAAAATTTCATATTCATTAATGAGACTATGATCTTATATTATTACGAGATGATTAAGATCATAGATAATGAATAAAATTGTCAGCAACATATTTAAGTATAGGATCTTTAATGAATGGTTGCTAGTACGGCTCACTAAACATTATGAATGTGTGTGATCTAGATCCGGATCATTGATGTAGATAGACATCTTAATGAGGGTACTTAATATAATAAAATTATATATTACATGACCGATGTGAATTAATATCTTTATTAACGTGTCATTTATCATAAAAATTTAATACACATCAATTCGATGATTATATATAGATCAGTCTGAATGGTTATTCAGCTCAAATTTATAATAAGATTATAAATTAGTCATTCACTAGTGGATTAATGGTACTTAAGGATCAAGAGGTAATTAAAAGGGTAAAATGATAATTTTGACCAGTTATAATTTACGAACCAATAATTGGAAGATAGAACTATATGTCAGTGGACTACATGAGAATACTCTATAAATATATTCTATAATCTCTAAGAGTGCAATTTCATATTTATAGTGGAGTAATAATAAAATTAATAAATAACATTATTTTATTAAAGAGTTTAATTAATAATCTCATTTATTAGAGCTTAGGATTATATGTCTATGGTCCACAAGTCACCTCTATACTACGTTGTCTAGGGTGTGAATATTTCAGGACATGATAAAAGGACTGACTTGCAAAAAAAAATTTATTTTGGGGTAAGTACATAATTATGTGTGATTAATTAATTAAGAATTAAATAATTAAGTTATTTATATATTTAAATATAATTTTCGGAAATTATATATATAATTATCAATTTTTTTATTATCGATAAGTGAGACAAAATATCTAATTTGTGAAATTAGATAACTAAATTATCATTAGATAATAATTTAAATAATTTAAATCTATTATTTATAAAATAACAGATAAGTTAATAGGGGTAATCAGATATGTTAATTTTGAATTAACTGATATCTAGATAATTATATGATTAAAATAAATATTTAATTCTTTTCCACATGTCAATCACTGATAGGGTATCAAAAATTGACATGAACTACTGTGGTGCCACATGGCACTACAGTTGATCAGATTATCAGTTCGTCAATAAAGAGTTGAATTGAGAACATGATTGTTGTTAGAGAGATTTTCTTCTGTGATTAAACGTTAATCAAATCTCTAAAAGAATAATCATCACGTCGTTTTAGAGAATCGTCACACTAAAGTCCTTCTCATTAAATCTCTAGATCTCACATGTTGAGAACATCTAGAGACAGAAAAAGTGTCTTGTGATATTCTACGTGCCCACACACGTCCTAGTGCGTTGAGGATTGGCTTGGAAGATCTTGGTGTGGATCTTAGAGTCTACTAATCGTTGGAACGATTTTGTAGGAGTTGAGGATCGATCAGTTTTTGCAAGGACACTTGATATAGATTACAAGAGGTATATGATTCCTAACCTTGTATGTTGTAGATTTAACTTATAAATATATAATGGATCATGAGTGATTGAAAAAGATTTTTTATTAAAAAAATTTATTTGATTATCGTGGCATTGCGCAAGTTTTATTTTATTACAAGTTTAATTTTTATTAAAAGTTTAATTTTTTAAAAGGCCACATGCCTTCAAGCTTCCGCCGCGCACGCACCGCGACGATCAACAAAGAGGTATCAGAGCCATTTTTATATATTTATATGTAAAATATTGTGTGAATTTTCTTACATTATTCATATAATATGAGATAATGATGATGAATGGTTATATTTTTTGAATGTATGGAAAATAATGTATCGTTAATTGTATGGTGATTATCAGGTTAGGCTTTGTTTTAATTTTTCTTAGATCTTGTATAAGCCGAATTTAGGCGTAGAAATTTTTGTAATTTTATTTTGAATATTATTGTGGTTATTCTGAATGTGAGAAGACGAAGAACGTACGAGACGAACGGCAAAAATTTACTATTTCACGCAAAAGCAGTGTTGATCCGTGAAAACACTGTTGATTATTTCGAATGTGAGAAGACCAAGAACGTACGAGATGAACGGCAGGAATTTACTGTTTCACGCAAAACACTGTTCATCCGCAAAAATACTGTTGATTATTCCGAACGTGAGAAGACGAAGAACGTATGAGACGAATGGCAGAAATTTACTGTTTCACGCGAAAACACTGTTCACCCGCGAAAACACTGTTCCAGTGGAGGTGAACAGTAGCTGACCGGCGCGGCAGGCGGCTGCAACTGTTGTCACGTTTTAAGGAAGTTTCCTAACAAACCATGCAACCAACTCTATCACCTAAGTGTTTCATTAAAACTCGAACTCTTCTAATCATCCATTTAAATTTTGGAAATGTAATTTTAAAATTAATTTTTAATTTTTAATTTTATGAAAATTAAAAATTAATAGGTTGATTGGGTTTGACCCAAGTTTCACCAAATCAAATAAAGTGTTTATTTGACTAAATCAAAGTCAACTATATTAAAATAGATAATTATAGAAATTGTTTTAATTAAGAAAAATAGTTTTTCTATTTATAAAATATTTTCTTCAAAGGTTGAAGATTATGAAGATGGACATCATGAAGAGAAGGTAATATTTGAGAAATATGTATTATTGATATCCACTTTATAATTTTATTTCTTTAATTTAAGTGTTATAATTTAGATATACCCAATAGTCACTCGGTCCATTATATTTTATTTAATTGTTATGTTTGATAACATGTTCATGCATTAGAAGATCGATCACATGTCATACATGAAAATCTCACACTGTTTTATTTAATCATACATCTCATATATAGAAATATGATTTATTAGGTTTGTCCTAATATGTTTATATGTAATGTTTTATGAAATCAATTGCATGTAATCTGCTAGGGTTTAACTAGTTAAAACTTGGTAATCACATCACACTAAAGGTTATAGTAACCTTTAGGTTAACCAACTTTAGTAAAAGAGTTTTATTAAAGTTTCATGAATATAATTAATTAGTTAATCTAAGTTCACCTAATTATAATTTAGGCTCTTCAGAAAGTTAAATGAACTTAGACCAATGAGATTGGATTAACTGATAATTAAATATTCATAGGACTATTATTTTAATTAGGAATTAATTTGGAATTAATTGATTTTTTAAAATAGAAACACATTATCCTAAAATAGTGAATGAGAGACGATTGATATGTCAATGTAACATATGGTCTCCATCATTAGTACAACACCGTGAGGTGCAGTGAGAGCCTCAAGATGGCTTTGTTTCCATCCCCTTAAGGAAGGTTTCGAGCTGTACCAATACCAATGTTGGACTTCTTAAGAAGATAGGAGGAAGTGATGTAGTTTAGTTTTGACCAGCCCCAAGGCGGCATATTCTAAATGAAGTCATGAAATCTGAAATGATGGGTTACACTCACAAAGTCACAATTAAGCTTTCATGTGAACAGTTATGACTTGACCAAACAAGCGATATCTAATTGTTAAAAAAGATGAGATATTTTAAGTTTTAATTAATAAGGATGAGAATGTCTCATAGATAGTCTAGGTTAATCTGATCGACCCTAAGGTTGTACATTAATCGTTGGGTTAGTTTATCGTGATTAGTAAATGTTAAATTTATGTGCTTATTATGATTGCATTCATGCAACACATTTACTTTTTAAATTTTAGATATTTATCAATTATATTGAATCATGTACATTTAAATTTCAGTTGTCAATATTATGTCTACCATGGGCATGAATGAAATCTTTCTTATTGAGGAATGTCATGAGGAGCCCGCTGCTAACGCCCCTAATAATGTTAGGGACAAATATGATACTTGGATCATATCAAAAAATAAGGCGAAGTGTTACATGCTTGTGAGCATGAATGATGTTATAAGAATCGAGCATGAAAGCATGGAGACTTCCCATGAGATTATGGAATCTTTACAGGCAATGTTTGGGCAGTAGTCCGATCAAAGTCATCATGAGACCACTAGGAGCTATCTGACAACAAAGATGAGGAAGGGTACTTCTGTTCGAGAACATGTTTTGAACATGATCAACATAATGCATGAGGAAGAAGTACATGGGGCAACCATTGATGATCGGACTCAAGTTAGCATCATACTAGAGTCGCTCACACCAGCTTTTCTACGTTCACAACCAACTATGTTATGAACAAGTTACAATTCAACATGACCCAATTGATGAATTAACTGCAGACTTTTGTGTTACTCAACCTTAGAATGACCAAAGAGGATGAGGAAAATGTTGTCGAGAAAAAGACTTTTTCCAATATTGTTAAGCACAAGAAAAGGAAGGAAAACAATGGTAAGGACAAGAGTAAGAACAAAATAGTAAAGAAAGTCAAGACATCACTGAAAGCCAAGACAAACAAGAAAGACAGCAAGCCCAAAGGAAAGTGTTTCCACTGTGGAATTTGAACGATGTTTATTATGTTCCTTGTTTTTCGAAGAATTTGATTTCTCTTTCATTTTTGCAAGAATATTTATTCGAAGTTTCTTTCATTATAAATAGTATATTATTTCTAAGAACGGATTGTATATGCTTAAACTGACTGAACGCGCGTTAAATAATTCTGAATTATTTAAAATAGCAAAACCCACAAATAACAAACGATAAAGAGTTTTTCATGATGATAAAACATATTTATGGTATCTTAGGTTGGGACATATTAATCTAGATAGGTTAAACAGATTGACAATGCATGGTTCTTTGAGAGAGCTAAAAGTTAGAACTCTTCTTGTTTGTGCATCTTGTCTAGGGGGTAAAATGACAAACAGCCAAGGAATCACTTGAGTTAGCACATAGTGATGTCTGTGGACCGATCAATGTACAAGCTAGAGGTGGGTATGAGTAATTTATCAATTTCATTGACGACTACTTAAGATATGGTTATAGTTACCTAATGCATCAAAAGTATGAAACTTTTGGAAATTTTAAAGACTTCAAGGCTGAACTTGAAAAGAAATTAGGTAAATCATTGAAAACCCTTCAATCTGATCGAGGTGGTGAATACTTAGATTTAGAATTCAAGGATTTTCTGGAGTGTGGAATCTTATCCCAACTCACAGCACCTGGAATATCACAGCAAAATGGTGTTGTAGAGAGGAGAAATCGAACCTTATTTAATATGTTTAGCTCGATGTTAAGCTACTCATCATTGTCACTTACATTTTGGGGATATGCACAACACATGACAACTTACATTTTGAACGCAGTGCTCTCTAAATCTGTAAGCAAGACGCCTTTAGCGTTATGGAATGTCTCCAAACCTAGTTTGCGTCATTTTCATATATAAGGGTGTCCAGCTCATGTTCTTAAACCCAAAATTGAAAAGTTAGACTCAATGTATGAGGTATGCATATTCGTTGGCTATTCTCTAGAGACTAAAGGTAGGTACTTTTATAGTCACAATGATCAAAAGGTGTTTGTGTCGACAAATTCAATCTTTATTAAGTATGACTATATGCAAAACTACAAACCTCGTAGCAAAGTAGTTCTCAAGAATTAGCGTCTGATGAGGTCAGACCACCTTCAATTTCTACTAATAAACGACAAACCAGAGAAATCACAGTTCCTGTAAAGGAAACCTCGGTGCAACGTCATAGAGGCACATGTTCTAGTGTCAGCCACTAATAAGGACGATCCATTATCTTATGAAGAATCAATGGATGATCCTGAAAAATGAGAAATGGCAAGATGTTGTGAGCCAGGAAATCAGATCTATGTATTTCAATTTCGTCTGAGAACTTGTAGATCCACCTGAAGATGTCAGGTCCATTGGATGTAAATGGATCTTCAAGAAGAAAAGAGGTGCGGATGGGAAAGTAGAGATTTTCAAGGCACGGTTTGTAGCCAATGGCTATACACAAAGGGAGGGAGTCGGTTATGAAGAGACATTCTCTCATTTGACCATGCTAAAATTCATTCACATCCTTTTATTCATGGCCACTAGTTGTGACTGTGATATAGGAAAATGGACATCAAGACAGCTATTCTGAATGACTCTTTTGAAGAAAGCATCTATACGATGCAACCAGAAGGGTTCGTACAAAAGGGGCAAGATCAGAAAGTATGCAAGTTATTTAATCTATTTATGGATTAAACCAAGCATCTAGATCTTAGAATCTTACATTTGATGAGATTATAAAATCTTATGGCTTCGAGCAAAATGTTGACAAACCCTGTGTTTATAAATACACCAAAGATAAGATAGTGGTTTTCTTAGTTCTTTATGTTGATGATATTCTACTCATTAGGAATGCTGTAGAAACTTTGTCAAAGGTAAAAAAGTGGTTAGCTGAGAAATTTCAAATGAAATATTTGGAAGAAGCGAGTTATGTTCTAGGCATCCAAATCCTAAGGGATAGAAAGAATAAGTTCTTGGTATTTTCTCAGACATCTTATATTAATAAGGTGCTGGAGAGATTCTCTATGAAGAATTTCAAAAAAGGTCAACAACCGACCAGACATGAAATTGTCCTCTCTAAGAAACAATGTCCTAAGACACCTCAGGAGGAAGAGGATATGAGAAAGGTTCCCTATGCTTGAGCAGTTGGAAGTCTCATGTACACCATGTTGTGTACGAGACCGGGCACATGCTATATAATGGGAATTGTTAGTCGTTATCAATCGAATCCGGGTTTAGAATACTAGATTAAAGTAAAGCACATTCTCAAGTATCTTAGGAGAACGAGAAACTATATGTTTGTTTATTCAGGCGAAGACCTGAACCCCACTAGATTTAGTGATTCTGATTTTCAATCAGACTGAGACAGTTGAAAATCAACATCTAGATCAATATTCACCCTAGGTGGAGGCGTTGTAGTCTGGAGAAGTATTAAACAATCCAACATTGCATATTCCACTATGGAAGCCAAATATATAACGGCTTGTGAAGTTGCGAAAGATGCGGTATGGCTTAGAAAGTTCTATTTTGATCTGAAAGTAGTTTCAGATATAGACAACCCATTGATCCTATATTGTGATAACAATGGGGCGGTAATGAATTCCAAGGAACCAAGGACAAGAGGGGCAAGCACATAGAGAGGAAATATCATCTTGTAAGATCATGCATCAAGGGGATGTGACTTTTATAAAGATAGCATTAGAACAGAACCTGACTAATCTTTTTACAAAGACACTTTGCGAAGTCATTTAAGGGTCACGTGGATAACATGGGATTAAGAGAGGTGCCACATTTACTTTAGGGCAAGTGGGAGATTGTTGGGGGTTATTCCCTCAAAACATGTGCATTGACATTTTGATATTAAATTTAAAGAGGATTACATTTTTCTTATAATTATTTTTTAAAATTATTGTTGAATAATTTATATAAATATCTAAAAATTCTATATTCACTAATGAGACTATGATCTTGTATTAGTACGAGATGATTAAGATCATAGATAATGAATAAAATTACCCGCAACATATTAAAGTATAGAATCTTTAATGAATGGATGTAGTATGGTTCACTAAGCCTTATGAATGCATGTGATCTGGATCCGGATCATTGATCTGGATCCGGATCATTGATCTGGATAGACATCTTAGCGAAAGTACTTTATATAATAAGATTATATATGACAAGACCGATGTGAATTAATATCTTTATTAACGTGCCATTTATCATAAAGGTTTAATACACATCAATTCGATAATCATATGTAGATCAGTCTAAATCTTGAGTAGTCATGAACTTCTATGCATGTTTACTGGATCTTTTGATTCACTCGTTAAGATTTATTTGTTAATCAGGCTAGTGACTTTTGTTTTGAAGATTCAATGATGTGGATGGATGGGGACATGATCTTACAAGATTTAGAATCTAAGCTTTTCTAACGGATCGTATATTGGTTCCCTTAAGTGTTAATTCGAAAAATGAATGGTTATTAAGCTCAAATTTATAATAAGATTATAAATTAGTCATTCACTAGTGGATTAACGATACTTATGGATCAAGAGGTAATTAGAAGGGTAAAACGGTAATTTTGATAAGTTCTAATTTACGAACCAATAATTGGAGGATATAACTTCATGAAATGATTATGTCAGTGGACTACATGAGAATACTCTGTAAATACACTTTATAATCTCTAAGAGTGTAATTTTATATTTAAAGTGGAGTAATAATGAATTAATAAATAAAATTATTTAATTAAAAAGTTTAATTAATAATCTAATTTATTGGAGCTTAGGATTATAGATCCATGGTCCCCAAGTCACATCTATACTAAGTTATCTAGGATGTGAATATTTCAGGACATTAGAAAATGACTCATTTACAAAATGAATTTTTATTCTGGGGCAAGTACATAATTATAAGATAATTATGTGTGATTAATTAATTAAAAATTTATTAATTGAATTATTTATTTATTTAAATATAATTTTTGGAAATTATATATACATAAATAATTATGGATTTTTTTATTATCGATAATTGAGATAGAATTAAATTATTTATTAGATAATAATTTAAATCAACTAAATCTGTCATTTATAAAATAGCATATAAGTTAGTTGATAGAGATAATCAGATATGTTAGTTTTGAATTAATTGATATCTAGATAATTATCTTACTAAAATAAATATTTAATTTTCAGTAATTGTCCAGGTCAATCACTGATAGAGTATCAGAAATTAATATTGACTACTACGGTGTCACGTGGAACTACAAGTAGTGAGTGTGAAAGAATATAGTGCCACATGGCACTACATTGGTGCCATGAGGTACTGTGCTGGCTCACAGGATGGCACTGCAGTTGTTAATTTTACAATTAAATAGTATTTCAGTTTATCCCTAAAAAACTTATACGCCATTATCTAGAATGTATAAGATGATATTCTATTGGATTATGTTGTTGAAAAAAGAGGAGATAATCATTTGATCAGATTATTAGTTCGTCAATTAAGAGTTGAATTGAGAACACAATTGGTGTTAGAGAGATTTTCTTCTGTGATTAAATGTTAATCAAATCTCTAAAACAAATAATCATCACGTTCTTTTAGAGACTCGTCTCATTAAAATCATTCTCAGTAAATCTATAGATCTCATGTGTTGAGAACATCTAGAGATAGAAAAAATTTCATTTAATATTCTATGTGCCCACACACGTCCTAGTTCGTTGAGGATTCACTTAGAAGATCTTGGTGTGGATCTCGGAGTGTACTGATCATTGGAACGATTTTGTGGAAACGGATGATCGATGAGTTTTCGCAAGGACACTTGATATAGACTACAAGAGGTATATGATTCCTAACCTTGTATGTTGTAGATTTAACTTATAAATATATAATGGATCATGATTGATTGAAAAAGAGTTTTCAATAAAAGCTTTGATTTGGTTATCGTGGCGTTGCATAAGTTTTATTTTATTAAAAGTGTAATTTTTTTAAAAGGTCACGCGCTTTCAAGCTTCCGTCGCTCATGTGCCGCGATGACCAGTAATATTATCTATATATATTCTATGTCAAAGCTCATTAGGTTTTTGGTTTTCACAAAATAATAAATTAATTATAAATATGTCATTGGATTGGAACTCACTATAGTTTGTGCCACACTGTAGTGTCATGCGACACTGTAGTGTGACACGCCAATCCTTGTTCAAAATCAGTTATAGGCATATGACAGTCTGATATGCCACGTATGGCAGTCTGATATGTCACATGACAAAATTTCAAATGTATTGTTTAATTTAATCAGATAAACATCTAAATATCAGTTGATTCAAAATTAACTAATCTGATAATACCTATCAACTGACTTATCTGTTAATTCAAACTTAACAGATTAGTTGTTTCAAATTCAAATTATTAACTTAAAATAATTTAATATTATTTAAGCAGATAAATATCTAAATATCAGCTGATTCAAACTTAACTTATTTTGATAACACATATCAACTAACTTATCTGTTAGTTCAAAATTAACAGATTACTTGATTTAATCGATATAATTAATGAAATGTAATATCTGAACATTACAATAAATAATTTAATTAATTAATTCTCAATTAATAAATAACACATAATTATCTCATAATTATATAATTGTCCTGAAAACTTAATTCATTTTGCAAGCTAGTCCTTTTATTATGCCTTGAAACATTTACACCTTAGATTGTGTAGTATAGAGGTAGCTTGGGGACCATGAGCCCATAATTCTAAGTTTCAATAAATCAAATTATTAATTAAACTCTTTAATTAAATAATCTTATTTTTTAATTTCATTATTACTCCACTATAAATATGAAATTTCATTCTTACTAATTACAGAATATATTGACAGAGTAATCTCATGTAGTCCATTAATATAATCACTTCATATAGCTCCATCCTCCCATTATTGGTTCGTAAATTAGAGTTAGTCAAAATTATTATTTTACCCTTCTAATTATCTTTTGATCCTTAAGTACCATTAACTTTACTAGTAAACGATCAATTTATAATCATATTATAAATTTAAGCTCAATAACTATTCAGTTCCAAAATTAACACTTAAAATAACAAATATACGATATGGTAGGAAAGCTTGGATTCCAAATATTGTATGATCATGTTCCCAGCCATCCATGTCACTGAATCTCCAAAACAAAAGGCACTAGCCTATTTTACAAACAAACATTAACGAGTAAATCAAAAGATCCAGTAGACATGTATAGGAGTTCATGACTACTCAGGATTTAGATTGATCTACATATGATTATCGAATTGATGTGTATCAAATATTTATGATAAATGGTAAGTTAATAAATATATTAATTCACATCAGTCGTGTCTTATATAATCTAATCATATGAAGTATATTCACTAAGATGTATATCCACATCAACGATCCAGATCTCGATCACATGCATTCAAAATGCTTAGCGAACCGTACTAGCAACCATTCATTAAAAGTTTCATACTTTTATATGTTGCGGAATATTTTATTCATTATCTATGATCTTAATTCTCTTGTACTAATATAAGATCATAGTCTCATTAATAAATATGAAATTTTCTAATAATTATTCAATAATAATTCAGAGAATACAATTATAAGAAAAATGCACTTATATTATTTTCCAAATAAAAAATATCTTTCCACATGCTTTGAGGGCAATATGTCCAACAATCTCCAACTTACCATAAAGTAAATGTGGCATCTCCCTCAACCACATATTTTGCACATGACCCTTTAAATGACTTCGCTGGAAGTGTCTTGGTAAAAAGATTAGCCAGGTTCTGATCTAACATTATCTTCATAACAATCATATCACCTCAGTGTACGATCTTTCTTATGAGATGATATTTTCTCTCAATGTAATTTCCCCTCTTGTGACTCCTTGGTTCCTTTCAATTAGCTACCGCCCCACTGTTGTCATAGTACATGATTAGTGGCTTATCCTTATCTGAAACTACTTCCAGATCAGTATTTAACTTTTTGAGCCAAACAAATTCTATTACAGCTTCACAAGCCGTTATATATTCGGCTTCAATGGTAGAACCTGCAATACTTGATTGTTTATTACTTCTCCAGCCTACAGCTCCTCCACCTAGGGTGAATACTAATCCAGACATCGAAATTTGATTGTCCCTATCTGATTGAAAATCAAAATCAGTGTATCTAGTGGGGTTCAACTCTTCTCTTGAATAAACAAGCATATAATTTCCCGTTCACCGAAGATGCTTGAGAATGTACTTTACTACAATCTATTGTAAAAACTAGGAATTGATTGATAATGACTGATAGTTCTTACTGCATAACAAATGCCCGGTCTTGTACACAACATGGCATACATGAGACTCCCGGCTACTGAAGCATAAGGTACCTTTTCTCATATCATCTTCCTCCTAAGGTGTCTTAGAGCACTGCTTATTGGAAATGACAATTCCATGTCACGTCGGTAATTTATCTTTTTTAGAATTTTTCATAGAGAATCTTTCTAGCACTTTATTAATAGAAGACGTCTGAGAAAGTGTCAAGAGTTTGTTCTTCCTATCCCTTAAGATTTGGATGCCTAGAACACAGAGCTCATTCTCCCAAATCTTTCATTTTGAAAATTTCAGCTAACCACTTCTTTACTTGCGATTAAGTTCCCACATCATTATCAATTAGTAGAATATCATCTACGTAAAGACTAAGAAAAACATATTCTTATCTTTGATGTATTTATATGCACAAACTTTGTCAGTATTTTTTCGAAACCATATGATTTAATAGTTTCATCAAAGTTAAAATTCCAAGATCTTGATGCTTGCTTCAATCCATAAATGGATTAAAGCAACTTGTATACTTTCTGATCTACCATTTTTGCACGAACCCTTATGGTTGCATCATAAGATACTTTCTTCAAGAGAGCCATTAAGAAAGGTTGTCTTGACATCCATTTGTCATATTTCATAGTCTAAACTAGCGGCTATGGATAAAAGAAGGCGAATGGATTTTAGCATGGGAACGGGAGATAATGTCTCTTTGTAAATGACTCCTTCCTTTTAAGTATAGCCTTTGGCTACTAGCCGTGCCTTGAAAGTCTCTACTTTCCCATCTGCACCCTTTTTCTTCTTGAAGATACATTAACATCCAATGAGTCTGACTTTTTCAGGTACTAGTTCTCATACATCGATTTCATTTCTTGGTTTATGGCATCTTGCCATTTCTCCTTTGTAGGTTAATGGATTCCATTGCCTTTTTAGAGGTTAATGAATATTCTTTACCAGTGTCTGACACTAGGACATGTGCCTCGAGTTTATAGCAAATAAGTTGTCTTACAACCCTCCCACTACGACGTTGCACCAGTTTCATGAACATGAACAATGGTTTCTATGGTTTTTCTTTTATCTCTTAATCATGAAAATGGTATGATCTCATCAGATGCTAGTTCTTTGAGAACTACTTGGCTCTGAGGTTTATAGTTTACCATATAGTCATGCTCGAGGAAAGTATCATTTCTTGATTACCTTCTGATCCTTATGACTATAAAAGTAACTACCTTTTGTTTCTAGAGCATAGCCAACATATATACACATTTCAATCCTTGAGTCTAATTTTCCAATCTTAGGTCTAAGAACGTGAGCCGGACACCCCCATATATGAAAATGACGCAAATTAGTTTTGAAGTCATTTCATAACTCTAAAAGTGTCTTCCTTATAAACTTAGAAGCAACTACATTCAAAATGTAAGTTGTCGTTCGAAGTGCATATCCCTAGAATGTGAGTGGAAGCGATGAGTAGCTTAACATCGACCTAACCATATCCAATAAATTTTTGTTTCTCATTTCTGAAACACCATTTTATTGTGGCGTTCTAGGTGTTGCGAGTTGGGATAGAATGCCAACTCTAGTAGGTAATCCTTGAATTCAAAATTCAAGTATGCACCACCTCAATCTGATCAAAGTGTTTTCAAAGATTTACCTAATTGCTTTTCAGCTTCAACTTTCATGTCTTTAAACTTTTCAAAAGATACAGACTTTCTATGCAATAGGTAAGTATAATTGTATCTTGAGTAAATGTCAATAAAAGTGACAAAATATTCATACCCATCTCTAACTTGTACATTGATTGGTCCATAAACATCACTTTGTACTAGCTCTAGTGGTTCTTTGACTCTTTGGCCCTTTCCAGAAAAATGTCTCTAAACATTCTACCATCTAGACATGATTCACAAAACCGAAAGATTTCTAACTTTTAGTTCTCTCAAAGCACCATGCGTTGTTAATCGGTTTATTCTATCAAGATTAATATGTTCCAACCTAAAATGTCATAGATACATATTATCTTCTTGATAAACCTTTTTTCGTTTGTTACCTTTTGGATTTACTAATTTAAATAATTCTAAATTATTTATTCCTCGTTCAGTTTGTTTAAGCTTATAAAATCTGTTTAAGACTTTTACATGACAAATATTGAAACTATTCTTTGAAATAATAAGCATATTAGTGCTAAAATGAACATCAAAATTTTGTTCATGCAATAAAGATAAAGAAACCAAATTTATAGAAAATTTAGGAATTAAATAAACATTGTTAAAAACAAGATAATTATTTCCAAAATTTAAAGGGACTATCCCCAATTCTTTCGCTGAAACGAGTGCACCACTGTCAACTCTCATTATCACCTCACCATTAGCAAGCTCCCTTAAAGAATCAAGCGTTTGCAAAGAAGAACATACATGGTTAGTGGCTCCTGAATCTATAATCCAGGATGACAAATCATATTCCACTAAACAAGCTTCAAGTACAAGTAAATTAAATTTACCTATCTTTTTAGTTCGAAGAAATACTTGTTACGGTTTCTCTTCCAGTGACCTCTAACTCCACAATGAAAACAATTTACCTTTGGTTCTAACTTTTTGGAGTTGTTGTTTTTCTTGTTCTTGTTAGCCTTAGGTGACCTTATGGCTTTTTTTCCTTTTTTATTCTTACTTTTGTCCTTACCAATGTTCTTCTTCCTTTTGTTACTATTAACAATAGTGGAAGAAAGTTTTTGCTCAGCAACATTTTCCTCACCCTCTTTGCTCATACTCTTATTGTGTGACTCAAAAGTCTGCAGTTCATTCAACAATTGAGTCATGTTGAATTGCAACTTGTTCATAACATAATGGATAGTGAACGTAAAAAATAGGTGTGAATGATTCAAATATAATGCTAACTTTAGTTCGCTTATCACTGGTAGCCCCATGTACTTCTTCCACATGCGTTATATTGATCATGTTCAAAACATGTTAATGCACAAAAGTACATTTCTTCATCTTAATAGTCATGTAGCTCCTACTAGCTTCATGATAAATTTGATCTGATACCCAAACATCGACTGTAGAGATTCCATAATCTCATAGGCAGTTTCCATGCTTTCATGCTTTTTTTTTTTAAAACATCATTCATGACACAAGCATGTAGCACTTAGCCTTATTGTTGAACTGAATCCAAGCATCAAATTTATCTCAAATGTTTTTTGGGGCATTGGCAATGGGCTCCTCGGGACATTCCTCAGTAAGAAAAAAATTTTCGTTCTCACATATAAACATCAAATTGAAATTCAATTTCCATCTTATGAAGTTATCTCCTTTCAATTTTTCAAGTGCAAGTAAAGCAGTAATAGGGTTGCACATGGTAGACATAATAATAACTAAAAAATAAAACATACATAATTTAATATAATTGAAATAAATATCAAGATTTCAAAAAATAAATGTGATACATGAATGCAACATATCAAACACATTAACTGAACAATTACTAATCCACGATAAGACAACCTAACAATTAGTGTGCCGCCTTAGGGTCGGTCATATTAATTTTAAACTGTCTATGATACATTTTCATCCGCATTAATTAAAACTTAAAATATCTCATATTTTCTCTTTTAATAATAAGGTACCGTTTATTTGGTCAAGTCATAATTAGCCACTTCAAAACTTAATTGTGACTTTGTAGTGTAACCCATTATTTCAGAATCCATGACTTAAGTTAGAAAATGTTGTCTTAGGGTTGGTCAAATCTAAAATACATCATTTAGTCCTATCTTCATAAGAAGACAATCTTGATATTGATATATTTCAAAATCTTCCTTAGGGCGATGAAAACAAATGCGTCTCGAGGCCCTCACCATATCTCACGTTGTTATACTAATAATGGAGATCATAGGTCATATTGACATATCAACCTTCTCTCACTCACTATTTTGTAATTAATGTGTTTCTAATTACTAATCAATTAATTTCAAATTAATTACTAGTTACAATAACCCTTTGAATGTAAAATAAATTATTAATCCAATCTAATTGGCCTAAGCTCATTTAACCTTCTAAAGAGCTTAAGACTAATTTTGGTGAACTTAGAATACTAATTAATTATATTCATCTAACTTTAACAAAACACTTTTAATTAAAGTCGATTATCCTAAAGGCCTAACTATATGCATGCCTTTGAAGTCGGTTATCCTAAAGGCCTAAATATACACATGCCTTTAAAGTCGGTTATCCTAAAGGCCTAACTATACCAAGTTTAACTAATTAAAACTTAGTAGTTTACATGCAATTGATTTCACAAAGCAATCCATATAAACACAATAGGACAATCCTAATCAATCATATTTCTACTAATGAAATGCATGATTAAATAAAATTATGTGGGGTTTCATGTATAACATGTAATTGACTAATGCATGGTCATATTATTAATCAAATCAATAAACATTTATTAAAATAAATAGGATAACTAAATAAATAAACAAAAGATAAACTGAGTGACTATTAGGTATTTCTAAACTTATAATATTTGAAAAAAATAATAATGACAAAGTGGGCTTCAAGAATACATATTTTCAAAAGATGCTCCTCCATCATAGGCCCATCTTCATAATCTTGAAGCTTTGAGTAAAATAATTTAATAAAGAAAAATAATTTTTCTAATTAAAATATCTCATTATTTATCCTTTTTAAATTAACTGAATTTGATTAGTCAAAACATAATTAATGACTTGTAAAACTTATGTCAAACTCAATCAATTAATTCATTTTAATTTTAAAAAAAATTAAAATCGATAAATAATTTTTAAAATTAGATTAATTTTAAAATTAAAAGATAAAAGATAAAATTAGGGTTTTCACAAATCATCACAGAGATAGGGCAACACGGTATCAGGGCATCTGATCCCTGTACCCTGGCAATCACAAGTAGGAGTGTTCAAAATCCTCCTGAACCGAATGAAACAAACTCAAAATGGTTGGTTTGGTCGGTTCTTTAGGTCCCTGCAGTTTTGTTCAGTTAGTTAGAGCTATCGAACAGAAACTTTAGTTCGGTTCATAAAAAGTCCAATTTTCGAACTGAACCGAAATCTATAATATAAAACAAAGTCGTTTTATAACCCTTGTATATTTCTGAACTACTACTTTCTATACGGCGTCATTTTAATCAAACCGCTAAATATTTAAGCCGAACCGCACAGGTGCCATAGAACCACTGAACCGAATAGGTGCCATAGAACCGTTGAACCGACACCGAACTACTGAACCGAATCGAACTGAAACTCACAGTTCGGTTCTTCTAGCCTTCACGGTTTAGTTTAGTTTGACATATAGCCGAACCAAATGTTTCGGTTAAGTTTGATTTGAGGCCACTAACTAAACCAGACCGAACGATGTTCACCCCTAGATTCACAAGGGTTGCCATCGGTGGTAGCAATGGGACGGTCTAATACCGTGTTCACCACTAACGGCGACGCCACTCCTGGCTCCATTGTGAGTGCCACGGCCGGCGCCACCACCGCTGGCGCAGGAGATCCATCTTAAGCTCCTCCTCCACTTCTCCTCTGCATCAGTCTCGTGCGTTATTCTCTTCTCGCGTACGGAATTTTACAACATAATATTCAAAAAAATTACAAAAATTTCATATGCCCCAAACGGCTTACATAAGATCTAAAGAAAAATAAAAATAAAACCTAAACCCAAAAGTCACTATACAATTAACGATTCATCATTAAGCATACATTCACAAAAAAAAAACCATCCATTCATTCATACATATCAAAATATATATAGAATAATACAAGAAAACCCACACAACCTTTAATGTATACATATATAAAGTCGATCTGATACTAATTGTTAGAATCACGGCGCGCGTAGTGGAAGGGTTTTAAAAAAAAATATTTTATTGATTGAAAAACAATCGTGACGCCACAGATCCCAAAAAATAATTTTGTGAAAAAACTATTTTTCACATTTATCCATGATATATCTATACATTAAATTAATAAATATTCAAAGAAAATAATTTTACCACTTGAAGTCTATCATGCATCATCGATATCTTCTAGTAAAAATAATGAACGTTCGATTCCACGATGAACAAACTTTGAGATCCACACCAACATCTTCCAAACTAATCCTCAAACACGTCAGGACGTGTGTGGGCACGAATAATGAATCAAGAACAATTTTCTATCTTTTGATGTACTCAACATATGAGTTCTAGAAATTTGGAGAATGATTTTTGTGACAGAACTCCGAGAGAGAATTAGAGAATTCGCAGAGCTTTGATTAACGATTAATTAGTCAGATTCTTGAATTATGAGGCTAATAGAATATTATATATATATATTCTAGGTCAACACTCATTAAGTTTAGATTTGTATAAAATAATAAATTAATTACAAATGTGCCACTGTAGTGGGACGCACTACAGTGTACCATGACAATCCCTGATTCAAAATCAGTGATTGGCGTATGGCAATCTGAATGCACATGACAATATTTCAAATTTATTATTTAATGTAATCAGATAAATATGTAAATATTAGTTAATTCAAAATTAATTTATCTGATAACATCTATCGACTAATTTATCTGTTAGTTCAAAACTAACAGATTAGTTGAATCAAATTCAAACTATTATCTTATAATAATTTTAATATTATTTAATCAGATAATTATCTAAATATCAATTAATTAAAAATTAACTTATCTTATAACACCTGTCAACTAATTTATCTGTTAATTCAAAATTAAAATATTAGTTGATTCAAATTCAAATTATTATCTTATAATAATTAATCGTATTTAATTTCATAAATCAAATATATTGTATCATTATCAATTAATTCATAACTAATCGATATAAATAATTAATTGTAATTTCAAAAGTTAAAATAATTTAATTAATTAATTAATTATCAATTAATTATTAACATATAATTATCTCATAATTATATACTTTCCCTAAAAACTTAATTTCTTTCGCAAGCTAGTCCTTTTCATATGTCTTGAAACATTCACACCTAGACTGTGTAGTATAAAGGTGGCCTGAGAACCATGGACTCATAATTCTAAGATTCAATAAATCAGATTATTAATAAAATAATCTCATTTAATAAAATAATCAGATTATAAAATAATCTCAACACTAATTATATTATTACTCCACTATAAATATGAATTTACACACTTAGTAATTACATAATATATTTACAGAGTAATCTCGTGTAGTCCATTGATATAATCACTCATGTAGTTTCGTCCTCCAGTTATTGGTTCATAAATTAGAGTTGGTCAAAATTACCGTTTTACCATTCTAAGCACCTCTTAATCCTAACTATCATTAATTCACTAGTGAAAGGCCAATTTATAACTGTACTATAAATTTGAGCTCAATAACCATTCAGTTCTAGAATTAACACTAAAGTGAATCAATATACAATCTGTTAGGAAAGCTTGGATTCCAAATCTTTGTAAGATTATGTTTCCAGTCATCCATGTCACTGAATCTCCAAAACAAAAGTCACTAACATGTTTTACAAACAAACCTTAACGAGTAATCAAAAATCCAGTAGACATGTATAGCAACTCATGACTACTAAAAATTTAGACCCATCTACATATGATCATCTGATTGATGTATATTAAATCTTCATGATAAATGGTAAGTTAATAAAAATATTAATTCACATCGGTCTTGTCCTATATAATCTAATCATATAAAGTATATTTACTAAAATGTCTATCCAGATCAGCGATCCCGATCTAGATCACATACATTCAAAATGCTTAGCGAACCGTATATCAACCATTCATTAAAGATTTCATACTTTAAGATGTTGCAAACTATTTTATTCATTATCTATGATCTTAATCATTTTGTACTAATACAAGATCATAGTCTCATTAATGAATATAGAATTTTCAGATATTTATATTAATTATTCAATAATAATTCAGAGAATACAATTATAAATAAAATGCGCTTTTATTAATTTTGAAATAAAAAATGTCTTTACACATGATTTGAGGGCACTATGTCCAACACATTGTAGATGGGGTATTTATACCCGACCTTCATTGAAATGACAAGCTAGGGGCGGGATTAAATGCTTTTGTCGGGGTAGACCTGTTCAAAACATTTCCCTGCATGAGGTGAAGGAACGGTCGCAGTTTCCCTTCCTCTAGTGCTCGATTGAGCACTCCTTCTCAGGTATGTCAAGACAAATCACACTTCCATTTCCTTTTGTTAGGATTTTTCCTAGCTCTCCTACTCGGTAGGAAGCTTTCGTCTTTTCTTCTTAAAGTTCCTTCCCGTCCAACGAGATGTTGTGCTCGGCAGACATCATTCTCTGATCTCGACGGGAGAGCCAGAGCACTGCGCCAGTCATCACTTTTTCATCCTGACTGGCCAGCTAATGCGCACTACCAGTCATCATTATTTGTTTTATGGAGTCTAGTCAGACATTTCTGCTCTAACAAGAGCTCATTTCCCGTCTAAGGAGTTGGTGTGCTCGGTAAATATCACTTTTTAATCCCGACTAGCAGGTTAGAGTACTTTTCCAATCATCACTTTTTATTTAATCTTGGCTAGTGGACTATAGAGCATTTAACAATCATCACTTTTTGTTTAATCCCAACTAGTCAGCTAGAGCGCATTTACTAGTCATCACTTTTTATTTAATCCTGACTGATCGACTAGAGCGCCTTTACCGGTCATCACGTTTTGTTTTGTGGAGTCTAGTCATGCATTTTCGCTCTAATTAGAGCTCATTTCTTGTTTGATGATATATGTGCTCAGCATACATCACAATTTGATCTCGACTGGCGGGTTGAGCACCATGTCAGTTATAAATGAGTTTTTCATTAATAAGGCTCACGTAATTATGATTCCTCCCTTTTTTATTTCCTAGGGGTCAGGCTCCTACTTCGACCAGTTCCCCCGCTGTTGTCCACTCCTTCCTCCAATGGGCTATGACGTAGCATTCCCTTGACATCTTCTGGTCCCCATTCACTGATTCCATTCCCATGGGGTGGGGAACTACATCACCTTGTGATATATGGAGGGGTCTTCCTTAAAGTTATCGATGGCAGGCCTGCCGAGGATGGCATTGTCTTCCATACTACATCTTTACTACCATGAACTCCACTAGCTTGGTGTCAAGTCACGGGGCCGTACCAAAGGTCACGGGGAGCTTCATCACTCCTTTGGGGAAGATCTTATGTCCGCTGAATCCAATCAAAGGGGCTGAGCACGGACAGTGTTGTTTGGGGCCTAACCTATCTGCATGAAGGTCGAGTAGTTCAGTGCGTCGACTGTGCTCCCGACGTCCACCAGGATCCGCCAGACCTTAATATTTACGATTACCAGGGAGATGACAAGCGTGTTGACATATAATTGATGAATCCGGTGGGCCACATCCTCGGTGAATGTGATTGCTTCTTCTTCCTTGGTTTGAAGTGGTCGTGGGAGGAAGTTGAAAACTACTAGATGTCCTACCTCTTGAGCAGTTGCTTTTCACTTTCGGGTTAAGTTCGAAGTGCTAGGACCCCCCAAATATCATTTTCTAATTTCCCGCATGGGGCTACAGGGTTGGTCACCTCTCTGCTTAGGTTGCCTCTCCATGCTCCTTTCTTACCAAGGGGGATGTTGTCTCTGCGGTACCTACTACCGGCCACGAATCCCTTGAGGTACTTCTTCTAGATTAGGGCCTCAATCTGTTTATGGAGGTTAAAACCTCCTTATGTTTTATGCTCGGAATCCTTGTGATACTGGCAGTACTTGGTGGTATCCTTCTTCTCCTCAGGAGTTCGTATCACCCAAGGCTGCTTCAACAGGTTCTTATCCCAGATGATGTTGAAAATTTCTTGTCGCCTGGCTGTGAGGTTGGTGCAGGTGATGAACGCACTAGCTAGGGGATTCTTCCAGTCGCGTCGGTCGGTGAGGTGTGGGTGGATCTCAGTTGATGTAGGTTCTGGGTAAGAGGGTATAGAAGGACGAGTTTGTTTATCCTCTTATAATTCCTTGCCCTTCTAGGAGTTTCGATGCTTGGGCTCTCTAGTTCTCTCTCAACTCGGATCACCTCATCAGCACTTACATACTTTTTAATCCTACTTTTGAGCTTAACGAGAGAGCATGATAGTGTTTGGCCATTGACCATCTCATCTTGGAATGAGTGATTCCACTCCTTAGTGCGGCCACCATCATGGCTTCACTGGTGTTATCAACCTGCAGGGATTCAAGACTGAAATGGTTCATTGTAGTCTTTCAATGACTCTTCGGTTCTCTACAATGAAATGGTTCATTGCAGTCTTTCTTTTCTTCCTTAAAACTACCCCGCAAACAAGCGGGAGAGCTCGATGAACGAATGAATGGAGTTCGGCTTTAATTACCCTATCCATTCTTGGGCGGGTTCACTATGCGTCAAAAGGAATAGTTTGCACATTAAAGATTCTGAGATGTGGTGCAGGTCCATCCAGACCTTCAAGATTCTCTGGGTGTACAAATGGGTCCTTGGCCCCATCGTAATGGGCGATCGGCAGCATTTTGAACTTTGTGGGGAGTTCAGCCTGTTGGATTTCCACTGAAAAGGGAGACACGGTCTGCCCCACAAGGGTCTCGAAGGAGGTCTTGGCAATTTGAAGTCAAGAGGTGCCTATCATAAATGGGAAAACATCACGTGGAGTGCTACTTTCGACGAATAATGATTATGCCTAACACAGGGCTAGCCAAGCACCTACTTTAGTCCTTCCCCTTGAAGCCTCCTAGCTCACTTTGGTCGATGTTTCCTGAGCTCCTTTAGAGGCTGATCCAGTCAGATTGATTTCTTCCTTATTGGGAGCTCAGCTCTCCAATTCCTTTTCATGCAGCTAAGTAAAAATGTATGTCGTAGCATGTCACATGGTGCTATACCATTGGTAGTTCGGTAATACCTGTAACGGACCATGTTGAAAAAATCATCAAAAATAGCAACAAGTATAAAAAATCAATAATAGCCACTCGACGCATCTCAAAATAAAAAAATATATATAATTTATATCGTATATAAAATATTATACAGAAATATTTTATATATACAACATATATTATATACAATTTCTGAGCATTGCACTTTATTTCGCTGGGAGCACAGGGGTCCTTTTTTGCACCAATTTTTTTTAGATTTGAGGGTGGCTACTTTTTATTTTTCTTTCATCCTTGACTATTTTTTTTATTTTTTATTTCTTAAAGTGACATAATCTTAATGTGGGCATATATCCAGGGGCCCAACAAAAACAATAAGGCCAAGGGGCTCAAAGATGGTTATCTAGCAGATTAGGAGAGGAACAATATTTCTGCTAATGGCTGAATCAGGGATATACTTTTACTTCCATAATCTATCCCTAATGTTATTAACAATTGCACTAACCAAGGAAGTTCTATCCCCATACTTCGCCTAAAAATTCTACAATTCCTCACTCCGTATATTATAAACTCCTTGAAATTTTTGTTCTTAGTAATGTTAGTTAGCCACTAGGGATGGCAAAATACCTGTGGGTAAATATACTCGCAGGTATCTAACTTAATAGGTGGGTTTAAAATATTATAAATGTGTATGAATTTTAATGGGTGGGTAACTTTTAACCCATTATAAATAGGTAGTGTATAGGTAATACCCAATACCCATTTGGGTGTTCATTTATTCTAAAAAAATTGTACCTCCACTCCCTAGTCAACCCCGATTAAGAACATTTTCTCCATCTTCGACGACTCTCCTAGAGACAATAACATATAACGAAAATTGTTATATAATTCTCATTTTCACTCATGATTAACAATTGAATTCCATCAATTTATAATTTTATAATTGAACTAAACTAAATCATAAATTGAATACCCAAACTAAAATTTATCAATTTTATAACCGAATTGAACCATAACTCATCAATGCTACAATCAAATAACACTTTAATTAATTTTATAATAAAATGAAAATAGAATTATTTTTTTATAATCGAACTAGACTGTATATGAGTTTTCTAATCAAATAATCAAACTAAAATTCATCAAGTTTACTACTGCACTAAACTGAATCTTTAATTTTATAAACGAATAACCAATTGTAAAATTAATCAATTGGATAATCGAACAAAAATAAAATTAATCAAATTTATCATCAAACAAAACTGAATCATCAATTGAATAACCAAAAGTAAAATCCATTAATTATAGTCAAATTGAACCAAAGTTCATCAATTTAACATTTGAATGACACTAAAATTCATCAATTTTATAATAAAAAGAACTAAAATTCATCAATTTTACAATCAAACCAAATTGGATCATCAATTTTATAATCGAATAATTAAACTATAGTTTAATAATTTTACTATGGAACTAAATTGGATCGTCAATTTCATGATCAAATAATTATACAACCAAAAAAACTGAATCATCAATTTTATAATCGATTAACCAAACTAAAATTCATTAATTTTATTAGGTTAATTAAATAATTTTTTCGACTCATTTTCCTGTTTAAGTTATTTATGACAGAAATTGTTGTCCCGTCTGTCGATTATGAGAGAGTAATTTTAACTGAATCGTTGAA